>JAODXP020000028.1:27041773-27243965 GCA_027497455.2 Sardinella longiceps | reverse complement strand
GAGCTGGGGATGTTAAAGTGAAAGCTACAGTAAAATAGCTGGTAATATGAAACATGAACTTACAAAAGGGGGTGAGGGGGCATGTATAGGTAGAGCTTCAGAGGTAAACATAAAGAATAACAAAAAACATCCTACCTGCCACAGTGAGTTTTACAGGATTACTTAAATGATGACTCGGACGACTGGTACTGCAGCTGTAGATTCCACTGTTATACCTCAATGGATTAGTGATCACATAATTTCTGTCTCTTGTCCATTCTGTCTCTTGTCCATCTTTGTGTATGTCATGACCTTCCTTATCAATCTTGTGCCATTTGTAATAGGTGTCCCCATTCTCTCCCTCTACGGTACATGTGAAATTGACCATCTCTCCCTCAAAGATTGGTGTCCAGTTGGGTTTGAGGATCAAAACAGCTTTGGACTTCTCTAATTCAAGAGCAGAAAGCACACCACCTCCCAAATTAATGCTTATCACACAAGAAAAGACCACAACATAGAACATGCCAACAACAAAGTCACACTATGTCACAACAAAACACAGACGATTGATCTAATAAATTATATTGATGGAAGTGACAAATAAGGGAGAAATAAAGAACATACATAAGTGATGGAAGGACAAATAAGGGAGAAACATAAATATAAAAGTCTAGTCACCTTCGGCAAATCCATAGTCAGTCTTTGCTTGTATTACTGATTTGAAAAAGAAAAGTTACTTAAGCTGAATTCCAGCTAGCTAAATGAACACATACCACATCAATTCAAAGATATTTAGGAAAATATAAATAAAGATGAAGGTCAGATAATTGGTCAGAAAGGGTAACAGAGAAAACTGTAACACTTTCTATGAACCTAGTATTCATAAAACAGTATGCTGTAAATGCATTTAGAGTCAAAATGCATTCATTAATCTTTATAACTGACATTGATATTCATAAAAGTTTATACATTGTCATGACTGTAGGCCTACTCAGAGGCATTATAATGTTATCATATAAGAATATATAACTTGAGATGTATAAAAAACCTTATAGGTTTTTGTGATACTACATTAGAGAAACATACTACTTCAATTAGGAAGACAACTA
This sequence comes from Sardinella longiceps, assembly GCA_027497455.2. Lineage (NCBI taxonomy): Eukaryota > Metazoa > Chordata > Actinopteri > Clupeiformes > Clupeidae > Sardinella > Sardinella longiceps. The sequence goes on along the minus strand of JAODXP020000028.1, from coordinate 27,242,877 downwards.
GAATGAATAGAACCCAATTACTGTACACACATTGAAGGTCATCACTGTAGATGGCCTGATTTCACACAGTCCCTCCAAACCATTTTGATTGTTGATGTGCGTCATCTTAGCTAACAGCTTCTCTATTCCCAAACATCTAACGCAACTGCGCAAGTTATCTAACAGTCAACTCGTAAATGGGTGCAAATACAGTTCATCACTATCAAAGCAACGCTCTCAAAAATGCTGAAATGAACCCAGTCTATTCATATTAGGCCTAAGTGCTGCATTATATCTCTAAAGTAACATAAATAATGGTAGCGTATTTGTGAGACTTACAGAGAAGCAGAAAAAGGTGTCTTGGTCCCATGCTTGCCTGTCTCTACGAGTCCAGAAAACTTCCTGTTTCTAAGATGTTGTCGCAAGTGTGTTTTTTACAATGAATTGATGCTGGTGAGAACCTCAGTTGACACTTTTTTTATGTGGTTAGCAGGCTACGGCCATGCAAACACACGGATATGCAGTGTCTCTTGAAACACCACAACTTGTTGATTACCTGCAACCCAAGCTTACAGTTAAACCCTCACAACTTTTGACCATTTCTGTGGCCTGCCTCCATTGAATAAATAGCTCTCCTAACTCCACAGACTTGAATCTATGTAATCATTGATTAGAACACATGTACCATGATAGCTGTATGTCATTCAAAGGAAAATCATTTGAATCGGAAGTGTCAAAGACTTGTCTCTGAGTTATTCATACATGTTAACACACATACATGTGGTTATATGTTCACAGTCGTAATACCTCATTTAACAGAATGCTTTGTGTAATCAAGCACAAGAGGTGAAACTATGAGACCAAAAAAAAGCTTACATGAAATGTGCCTCGGGCTATGTGCCCACCATTTTTCAGTAGCCCTATTTGTAGGTGTGTCTGAAATTTGCCCTTCCTGATTGACCCTTCCATTTCTCATGACCTGTGTATCTGGCACTATGCTGCAAAAGGCACCAACACATTCTATAAAGAAGGCACTATCTTAAAAAAAACTCTTTTAATGTGGTTAGCATTTTATCGTCATGTGACCTGCTGACTGTATCTTTAGCCTTTGCACCATGGCAATGACCACTACCGTTAGTTTCAAAACACCAACTGCAAGACTTCACAGCCATTGTTAGAGCTTAAGTTTGAAGAAGTAAGTTTATGTAGAGACATGAAAAAGGAGAACATTACGAGAATATCAAAACATGGTGTTTTTTATGAATATATTTAATGAGATAATTGGACATGTGTCCATTATGCATTTGTTTGTAAAATAACAGTGGAACTCAACACAGACTTCAACATACTTAACAGATTAACATACTTTAAGGAAGAAATGATTATGTAAAGTATAAAGTACTTTGTATGTGTTTACTACACCACACCAAAGAGTCTGTACAAATTCATAGGCCTATACAACAAGAACAACAAAAATAACATCAAATATCAATAGTTGCATGGTTTTGTGCAACAGCAAGATGTATTAACAGAATAACAATAATAACAAATATCCAACGTAATTAACTTATCAGTGGGTCCTTATAATGTACAGTTTACAGGTATGTTAGGGGAAAAAGCTAACAAATATAGAAATATGGCATAACATGACTAGGAAAATAACTGATGATAACATGAGAGAGAGAGAGAGAGAGAGAAAGAGAGAGAGCCTCAAACATGATGGAAATGAAAAGCTTATCCTCCAGCTACCAGAAGAGACCAGAGACAGATAGACATTCCAGAGGAGAGGCTAGACCATCTCAATTGCACATGTTCAGAAGAACATCACAGCAAATGTCTGAATCAGGTATTTCCTTATTTGGACAAAGCTGCCTGACGACAGTGGATGCACTGCCTGACGACAGTGGATGCACTGATGATCAGATTATGAGCAAAGGGGAACAAAAAATAGGCCTACATGTGATCAAGTAAGATATCAGGCGCATCATATCAGAATACTGTAGTACAGAATATAGAAGTACAGAACCAAGTAATCACCCTTTCCTCAGCCAAATGGGGCTAGTCTAGATAGGGTGGATCATGCACACATTACTAGCAAAGGTGAGGAGGCAATTCAACTGACTGTCACATAACAACAACAACATCACAAACCCTGATTGGCCCGGAGGTGAGAAATGGAGAAATGGTTTAATTCTCATTAAGCATGAGGTAATCAATAATAATGAGGTCTATCCAGCAAGCATAAAAACTTCTGTGTAATCTCCCACCAGTTAGGCCTTCTGCAGAATGACATCTCTCTTGCTGCTGGGTGCATTGATGGTAACTTTTGTCTGGTTGATGTACCATTGTGGATTGGATGAATAAATATATATACTTCCCATCATTATTATTTTCTTGTCAAGCTTGTCTTCCTGGATCAAACTAATTAAGAATGTGATTGAAATATGATTGGTAAAACAGCAAATCATTTAAATGCCTCAACAATCTTTATTTTGACATGTCCGGGTTGGGTCATCATGTTACCATTTCATAACTTTCATTATTTGGTAGGCAATGCTAAGTGCATCCACTGGAGCTTTCCCAGTTACTTTAATCCTTACTCACTACTAGTAACTAGGAAGGGTCACTGGGTCATTGTTGCTATTTTTTTTTTTTTTTTCTGTAGTAGGTTACTGAATGTTCTGAAGGTTCCTGTAGAGCTTTGCTTTTCTGGCCTGAGCATCAGCTGTTTGATTGAAGGTTGGCCTCTAATTGAATGTGTTTGATACGGTAAAGGGCACCACACAGTGTAAAAACAACAGATTATTTTAATAACATTGGTAATTATTTTAAAGCACAGTTCAACTATATGATTAATTATGGGGCACTATACGAAGAATTAGAGGACATCTTACCTACTACCCCTTTAGGATGTATTCAAGGTTTCATATATGTTTGTGGTTTCTGTAATTTGAAATAAAAGAAAATATTTCTTGTTAAATGACATGACATGTATATATTTCATAAATTCCATTTACATCATATTTGCATTTATCTACTTACTGTGTTGTAGAGGCATATATTCTGCTTTTATTGTGTCATAGATATCTGTTGTACCTGCAGAGATATCATTATGATTGATAGCATTACCACATATGAATGAAGAATCTGATCATCTGATTTTACTATCGTATCGTTACTATCGTTCTGAGTGTTACCTCTTTGCAGTGGCATATATTCTGACTGGGCCCCATCACTTCCTGCAAGCTGACTCAGGTCCTGCTGTGGTTGTGGTCTATGGTTGGTGCTTTCCTGCTGTTGACCACTAGAGGGAGACAAACAAACATGTTTATTCTTTATTTATTCCAGAAGATTGAGCACCTGTGTGTTCTACAGTAATGCCCTAAGAATCTCCCTTTCAGCTCCCAATCGAGCTATTTCTGAATTTCTGATTGGACGAGATGCATTCAAGCGTCACCTGATGATATCTGGCAGCACTCCTGGGACATTTAATAATCGTGCACTTTCTACGAGCAGCGTTATAACATTGTCTGTAATCATTCATGATACCAATAAATTAAAATTTGGGGCTTTGAAACACTTTGATATATCCTGAGGTAGCGGATATCATCACTGATGGGTTGCTCTACTCAGCCTCCGGCTTTGTGCATACGGCGAACCACACACAGTGATGATATCCTGCTAATAACATCACTCCCCATACTTAATTACAAACCATGATAAAAGGGTTTGGGGCGGGCTGAAGTTTTAGCTCATGTAAAGCCCCCTTTTCTCGCATCTTTAAAAGAAAAAAAAGAAGAAATTTATCAAGGGAGAAAGACAGGAAAGTTAAAGTAAAACTTAAACCTGAAACTAAAATGAGTGTAGTGCTGTGCAATTGATGAGGAAACACTTTCCCTAGGGATGCATACTTACGACATTGTTGCCTGGGCACCCAGACCTGACAGAAGGTGACAAATCAACATTCAGTTTTGGTCTAGAAAATTGCATTTAGCTTTTCCAGGAGACAAACACTTTAGCTTGGTTCAGTTTTATTGGAGGAGCTGGAAATGCCTGAATACCTTTTGGCTTTTTGAAGCGATAAAGCAGAATCAAAATGATGATTACAAAGATGATCACCAGTCCAATAATCACACCCACAAGAACCAGCACAGAGGATCCAGAATATGGAGATGATGCTGATAAGACTGATACATTACATGCATTACAATGTGTTCTACAAATAAGTTGTATTTGGCATTAAATTATTAATGGAAAACAATAGATTTACCATTTACTGTGATCCAGCTGTCTGGTGACTCTCGTCTCTCTGGGTTCCTGCACTTATAGCGGCCTTCATGTGACTTTGAGACTGCAGGGATGGTCATCTCTCCTGTGGTGGAGGTCTGGAGGAGTGTCCCATCTTTATAGAAGTCAGCACTGATGTTTGATGGCTGGTAGCGACATCTACAGCGCAGAGTCAGAGAATCTCCCGAAATTAAAGGATGGACAGGACTGCCCAAGATCACATCACCATCTGTGCAGAAGAAAAGTGCCATTAAAGCCAATTCAGACCGAAGATCTGCAATGACAGAGAGAACATTGATGGTTTTTAGAACGTTGCAGCCAGTCTCATTGAGAATTTTTGGATTGTAACGGCCTTGAGACAAGGTCACATTAGACACCACAGATGTGAGGGAGGATGTGAGATGTGAGCCCTGAGAATAGACAAAAGACTTATTCTCACCATGCACTGTGATGTTGACAGGATTACTCTGCTCTCCAGACTCAGACTGACACCAGTAAACCCCACTGTCTGATGGAGATGCTGATCTGATGCTGCAGGTGGATCCTGTCTTTGTCCATCCAGAGGGACAGGTTCCTTGATCCAATGTTCTTGAGAACCATCTCAGTTTCCACCTTTTAAAGTTTCCATTGGGGTCCTCACAGCCCACAGAAAATGACTCAGATTGAAAGCGTTGGCTTACATTGGGACTGACTACCACAGATGATGGAGAAAAAGGACCTAAACCGAGGGGGTGGGGTGGAGGGAAGGAAATATGTAAAATTGAGTGGTTAGTTCAATTTGGAGAAGGACGGTGTGATGAGGACTGCAAGTATATTGCAACATCATGAAAAGTTCAGAAGACTGCTTGCTAGTTGTAGCTTCCGGGTATCACTATGTGGTAAGTAGCTATTTGTACATCTGTAAGTTTCTATGCCTCAAATTTTTCTAATTCTGCTTCCCGGCAAACATTCAAACTTTTCACGATGTTGCAATATACAGTACGTACTTGTGGTCCTTTAAGTTAAACTTATAACTTCATAAATAAGTTAACTCACTTGTGACAAAAATAGGGTAAGGTTGGCTAAATCCAGTGTGATAGGCTGGATCTCCTCTCTCTGCTTTGCACACATAAACTCCTGTGTGAGATGGGCTGAGAGTGTAGGTGCCTTCAGCTCCTCTACTGCCGTCTGAGATATCTGACAATACAGATTGGTTGGTTGTGTACCAGTGGAATTTCCAGCCTGCCCTGGAGCCTTTAACTTCACAGCTCAGAGTCACAGAGTCTCCTTCAGTCAGCCAGGCCTGTGGAGGCCCTCTGAGAACTGGTCTTGGTATATCTGTTTGGAAATAATATCACTTGAAAGCAAACAAATCCACTTGCTGTCACAGGCTTGCCTGGTACGTCTAAGGGGACATTACCCAAGACTTGTTTACCACTTTTTGTTGTTTACAACATCTACAAATTGCACATATAGACAACTTATTGCCAGAACACCATTGAAGAAAATAGGAACCCAGAATGACAGTGTGCAAATGAGATAATGACAGTATGCAAATGTAAATCACGATGATACTGTTCGCTATACTGTACTACAATATTGCATAACTTACCGTACAATGAGGGTCTGTACTTAATAAACCATGTTAAGATATAATGGACAATACTGACACAGTACTCACCTAATACTGTAATTGTGACGCCTTCACTGATCTCGGTTGAGGCTCCATTGAATTTCCCCCTGCATCCATAGACTCCATTGTGAGACTCTTGAGCCCATCTGATCTGGAATTCAGACCCTGAACTCACATACTCTGTCTTCATCTCTGTTATCTCCTCTCCATTTCTATACCAGCTATACATCCAGTCTGTGTGCTCTCCTCCATGTATATCACATCTAAGGGTGACTGTCTCCCCATTAAAGACATCAGCCCAGTTGGGCAGTCGAGTTGCCATGGCCTTTGGAGACTCTGCAGAACAGCATACAGTACATCAACTCACCAGACCTGCAGTCTTGCTGACTTACAGTACTCCCAGTATAACAATGTACCGGTATTATCTGCCAGTATAAGCTTACCTTGTGTTTCTTCAGAAAGAACATAAGGAATCAGGCCTGAGAGAGAGAGAGAGAGAGAGAGAGAGAGAGAGAGAGAGAGAGAGAGAGAGAGAGACTGTAATTCCCCTTCAGTCTAATTGGAACTAATCTACAGGGCCGTGGGAACATTGTTTGAGTTATAGTTGTTGAGGGGTGCCAACAAATAGGCTAATGTTACATCCAGGGCCGGACTGGGACCAAAAAGTGGCCCGCGCATTTTTGGCCATGGCGGCCCACTATGATTTTATTCAATAATAGTAATGTGGTGTCTAGCTAAAATAACACTGTAAGTTGGACATATTGCATAAATATGAGAGATTTAATTAAAGTTGCCCAATATCCTTTATGAAAATTATGAGTAAATGACAGCCCCGGCCAAAAATGACCATCGGCCCACCGGGCATTGCCCTGTACGCCCTATGGCCAGTCCATGCCTGGTTACATCCAAATGCTGTTTGGCACAAAAACGTCTGAAGTTGGCCTATATGTAGCCGAGGCCAGTTTGCCTATTAAAATGTGACAACTTTATTCTCTTCTCTTCTGCTATCTATTTGACTTTCTTCATTTATGAAGGGGGGCCAAAATTGAGGAAAAGTCTGCAAACAGGATATAGGTGCTGATTTTAAATAAATTACTGTACTTAGGCCTATGAATGTTATGACTTCAAATCAGCACAAATGCAGCTTTGCATACACTGTAAAAAATTATTTGTGATGGTTACTTAAAATGTGTGGAAACTCATTGCCTCAAATGAGTTAAGTAAATATAACTTTTATTTTTCAAGTTCAAAGTACTTTTGTATGATAAGTACTTTGCATCTAAAAAGATAAGTCATATTTACTTAACTCATGTGAGTTTCCACACATTTTTCAAGTAACCATTACAAATTATTTTTTTACAGTGTAGGAAACACATGACATAAAGGTAAAGGACTAAAACTAAAACAAAGAAACACACCCCCACACACACACACACACACACACACACACACACACACACACACACACACACACACACACACACTTTGTTTATGGCATGTAGCATGGCACTGTAACAAAACAGCATTTCAACAAAGACACATTTTGAAGGCTGATCATAGTCTGTTTACTGACATATCCTCAAATTTGACCTCATACATTCAAACTTCTGAATGTAGCAACATTCTAATTGGTTATTTCTAAAATAAGATTTAACATTTATAATAATAAACAGTGGGTTACTAGCAAAAGATATAAATTGCTTTTAAATTGCTTGCTTTGTTCCTCTCTCAAAATAAAATATTTGTGCTGATCAACACATCAGTGCCTTTGAAATGAAATGATTTGAAATGTTGCACTTACAAATCATCTGCAGGATCACTGGACTGGGTTTCATGATGTCCCTTTGATGTGATCTGTGATGTCTTTCTTTCTTTGAGTTTAGATCTATTCCCGTCCTTGTGTTGCGTCAGACGTGAGTGAGTTACTGTAAGTGTTGCATACGGTAGGCTATTCATAGACAACTAATGACTTCCCATGATTCCCACTAATGACAACTATGCCATGACTGATCACTTCCCATGATTTTGTGATGACCCCGATGAAGGCATTGACCAAAATTTTGGCTCAAAATAATTTACAATCATATGAAATTTTGAATTTGTAATGCATTGTTTCCACCTTTTTGTAGAGTTATTGTAACAACCAACCATAATGGCACAACATTGAGGAACAATATGCAGAGGTAAAGAGAGTAGGAAGTATAGAGAGGATATTTCGTAACAGACGCAACAAACCACTGCACTTCTTGAAGCAGCATTTTACAGAAGTTCATCATGCTGAGAGAATTTAGCAGTGGGTGGTTCCCAAATTTTAATCATAAGTATGTTAAGGCTGTGAGGTTTTAATTTTCATCATCTTGCAGCCATTCTGAGATGACAGAACAGCTTTCCTAAGTTATCAGACTTCAGTAAAATCTACACACTGCAAAAAATGCCCTCTAAAAATAAGAAAAATTGTAGAGTTTTAGGTGAAAAATTGCTTATTTTGAGCTAAATTATCTGCCAGTGCAGCAAGAAAATCTGACTTGGTAAGACTGCTTAAAACAAGAAAATAATATCCAAATATAAGCATACAAAAAAACTTAAATAAAGTGCAGAAATCAATTTTTTTTCTTTTACTTGTTAAGATTTTTTCTCTTATTTTAAGCAAATTTTTCTCATTTATTTGCTTGATGCTGATCTGAAACCTATTGATAAGCTACTTAGTTTGAAAAACTTTGGAAAGAAAGTCTGGTAGAATTACATCAAAATAGTTACTAGACAAAACTAGTATTTGATTTCTGAAATACTATAAGAACATTTTTCCAAAATACACCAGAAGTATTCTTATCTTTAGCATTATTCTCCCTATATATTTAGTAGTTTAGTGTAGTAGTATGCAAGCACCATAACTATACCAGGATACCATGTACCAGGTGAATGGCAACCTTTTCAGAACTCATCCATTGTTTTCTGTAAAGTCAACTGCTTTACAGTTAATTTTGTATTCAGATGAAATAGAGATTTGCACGCCTGTTGGACCCCATGCCTCTATGAACAAGTTACTCATGTTTTATTATACTGTAGGAAACATAAACCCCAAGTTTAGGTCAGCTTGCTGTGATAAGACTTCTTGTCATTACAAAAGCTAAGGATATCTCAGAGGCAGGGCCGTTTCACAGGTACTTAGGGGCCCCCAGCAAACAGGGTATGGGGGCCCTTCACCTCTCATAAATTCCTACGTAAACCTCATTGTTATGATCTTCAAGCAACTTGCATTAATATAATTATTTGTGTTGAACTTGCAATTGTCTACCTCTGACATATTTAATTGAATGAACGCCACCAACTGAACTACTAAAATGACTAAACAGTCATTTTTGAGGGCCCCTTTCAGCCTGGGGCCCCAGGCAATTGCCTGGTTTGCCTGTCCTGTTGCGACGGCCCTGCTCAGAGGCTGGTGCTGATGTTATATTAGCAAGAATTGAACAGTGAAGCATAGCAAAATTGTTGAAAGTACCTATCAATCAAACAATATATTTGCTCACGAAAAAGAATTAGGCCCCACATCAGTGGTTTCAGAGGCCTCAGAGGCATATGTCAGTTCAAAGATTAGAGATTTTTTGAATATTGACAGTTTCCATCATGTAATCTCTGTGAAATGGATGTCTCTTAATGGCAACAAGTACATTAAACACTTTAATAATCACAGACTCAAATGATGGGTTGCCTATTTTTGGACTAATAAGTACTATTTATGTTATTGATTCATCTTTATTTTGCTGTGAATATTAAGTGTTTGACACATTGAAATGGGATACAGATTTACAATCATATGAAATTGCTGTGCCAAATGGTGCACAGGCAACAGAGTTTATAGATTTAGAAAAACTACCTGATTACACTGCATATCACCCTGTGCCATTCAATAGTAAACATATGTTTTGAGAAAATATGAACTAACTGATGATTTGTTGTATGAGAAGCTATGATGTATTAAAGTAAATAAGTGAATCAGCAGAGAAGAAATTGTTTGCTCTATTTACTTTATGTTAATCCTTAAGGCAGAGCTTCTATTATTATAAGCTTATGGTGTATTGTAGTTTACTTTGTTCTGCAAACACGCCACCGGTGAGGTTCAGAATCTCAAAGCTAAATCATGAATGACAATCTCAATGACCCTATCAATTTGAATGCAATCACAGTTGATTAATGAGATGGGGTCAGTTCTTGTCTTATTGTCTTGAAACAAGTAAAAATGTACTCACAGTCTAAATGTTAACACGACTCAGTCCAAATGTGTGCTATTTTAAGAAAAAGCTGCTCAGAATTAGTTGTATTATCTAAGTAAGATAATTTTCTTGAAACAAGTCAAATATTCTTAACAATATCCAGTCTTACTAAGAAAATACATTGAAAAACAAGTGTTGTGACGGAGCTAACGTCCATCACCGGCAAAATACGGACACAACAACTTTTATACAGTTTACTTGTTTATTGATTATTGAACTCTGTGTGCGTGTGCGTTTGCGTTGTATCTATTGTTCTCCGAAGTCGCGGGAGACAGCGCTTCATTGAATGGCAGCGGTATCTGTGAAATGGCAAAACAGAAACTTTAGTGACTTGTGCTCAGCGTGGCCAACTGGGTATAAGCTACGTGCTAATGGACATTCATGTTTTAAATCTCACTCACAATGTTACAGTGTTAAAAACCTAAGGACTGTTGCAAACAAACTTACCAAGACAAGCGGCCTTCTCGCAGCCTGTTCGCTGAGTGAATGGAGAACCCGAGTACTGCGAGCAATGGGTATTTCCCTGCTTTGCTTGCGTAACGTGACGTCATCCATACCATTACACGCACAGACAGAGGGGGGTTTTCCGTGGGGAAATGTAAAACTGTATTTTGTATTTATGCGGGATATGTGCAATATTGTATTGATGAAATAATGAATAGTGTTATTTATTGACATTGTTGATTGTATTTATTAATGGAAAAATGGATAAAAAACAGAAATGGTATTTTTGGGGTTAAATGGATTAGGCCAGGTCAGTGAAAAGGCCTGGGCTTAACATGGCTCTTCAGTCTTGCTCAGGGTGAGCTACTGAGAGCACCTTAGACTCAGCCTTTATTATAATGGCACATTTGATTTGCGTTTTGTTGAATTTGACATTCTGATTGATAATTGATTGTTTGCTTACAAAGCATTTTGTTTTGTTTTTCCTATTTTGGAGTTAATTAATAATTGAATTTATTTGAAGTTTTTTTTTCTTTATTTTTTTTTCTTCATTCTTTTTTGGCTGAGTGAAAAATAAACGAGGAAACCTCCTCATTTAGCCCTCATTTTGAATACATCTCTGCTCTTTCTACGACCGCTCGGTCAGCCGACTCACAAGTGTAATAAGATAAAAATGCTAGATTCAAGTTTATTTTATTTGTATAGATTTTCATTTTTTGCAGTGCAGTCAGGCTGTCAAGCCATAGGTGATCACAAACTCACACTTCCATTAACTGGAACCTTCAACTTAAAGGAGAGTACCGGAGTGAATTCAAACATAGCCCTGTTGAAAGAGCTTGCTAAATGCGCTAGTTAGCGAGTGGAACAAAATAATTTGGTACAGCACAGACCGAACGCGAACGCAGAAGCAAACAGGCACTTTACACTGAATCAATGGGACCTGACTGTTGGAAACCGAAAGTAAGATCTGAGGTTACATTGACTCAATGTAAAGTGTTTCGCCTTCGCTTTAGGTCTGTGCTGTTCGAAAATCTTTCATTTCATGCGAAATATATTGCTGTTACAAGGCTCGTGCAGCAGGGCTATGCTTAAAGTTACTCCGGTATATTGCTTTAAGTTTCAACTCTGCTTTAGACATATGGGTGGGTCCATATGTCTGAACATGCAGCCTACACTCTTAAAATTAGGAGTGCCTCCAGGCACTTTGCCTGTCTAGGAGGTTCTTGGGAGAACCTTTTGGAGTTCCTGTTGGTCAGAGGTTCCTCGACGAACCCACTCTTAAAATTAGGAGTGCCTCCAGGCACTTTGCCTGTCTAGGAGGTTCTTGAGAGAACCTTTTGGAGTTCCTGTTGGTCAGAGGTTCCTCGACGAACCTCTAGGATGAACCACAACATGCGCGAGCTGGGTGATTTCAAATTTCGCCGGTTGGTTTTACCAGTTTGTGGGGGGTCCTCCTGAGTTTGCAACAAACGACTTGCAGGTGAGTTTTATTGTGTAATATTAAGTATTTTTAATCTTAATGATTGAGTCAGTAGGAGCCCTTTTAAGTATTACATGTTAATTCATAGCGTGGCAGTGTTGACATTAGGCTACGTTGTCGTATTTAGGCTTTACCACAATGCTATCGATAGCTAGCTACATTTAACCGCTAGCAATTCATGGTAATATTTTACTGATTTTCAGTTTATCACGATTGTTATTTTATTGATATTCACTTGAATGACATCGAGATGAGATGTCTAGATTTACTTGTGATTCCCTTTACGACGTTACATTAAAATCTGTATTGCTAGCCATAAAGCTAGCTAATGTTACAGGTAAGTCATGCAACATGTATCGATAACGTATCGATAGCATGACTGTTCGTCTTTAGACCGCATTTTTGTAACAAACATGTTTTCTTCCGGAGACTATGTTGATACGTGTTTATAAGTTTGGGACAAACTGGCGAAAAGTTAGCCTTTGATATGGTATGACAATTTTGGAAAAACTTGGCTTCAAGCTACCTGGTGTGCTAGATTAACCCAGGATTAACCCATAAATGCCATCATAGTTTGCGTTGTATGCCAAACTGAACGCGAAACAGACAAACAGCTGTCGCCATCGACAGGACTGCTCCTGCCTATGAATGAACAAGTGGTCTGCAATCTTGCAATTTATGTTTCTATTCTGTAATGTACTGTATCATTGGTCATCACCATGTTACCCTACAAAACTTAGTGAGGTTTATGATGAAACCATTGACACTGTGGCCAGACAATATACCTGGCCTTCATGCTGGTGCTGTGTAATGATTTAGAATGCCATGCAATTAGTTTAGTCAGTTATTGTTAATTTTTGTTGCCAGTGACTGTCAAGTTAAACATTAATTTCTGTTTTGTTTTGTATGTTTGTCTGTTTGTTTGCAGATTCAGATTCCACACTGGACAGTTTAAACCATCTCTCACTGGCTTTAATCAAATAGCCAAGAACATTTGCTGAATTTGAGGTAAATTTGTGAATCTCATGAAAAGGGGAAGGGTAATAATCATAATGATTTCTCAAGGGAACTAACCTAATTGGAGTACTGTGTGATTTCCCTCTGCTGTTACAGGCTTCCCAAGTTACCCACCGGCCACCACCCTAGCAAAGACCTGATGAAAAAAGTGAGGTCTTCAAAACTTTGTTATAGCCTAGCTGTCAAAATCACTGTACACTTAAAGAACTGGGATGTTGGTTGACTCTGGATAATGTGAAACGTGTGTATGTTGTAAGTTGGTTTGGTGAATGTAATTTCACTACTGCACTCATAATACACTCAATATGTCAATTTATGTGACAATTAAATCCCCTTGAATTTAATGTATTATCTTTTTTTTGTGTTTTATGCAAAGCTTCTTGCAGAAATAGCTCAATGTTGACGTTGACTGCAAAACAGTCAAAACAGATGATTCTGATGAATGAAGAGGCCAAGAAGGTACTGGTACCATTACCCACTTACTCTGGTTACTGAATTAGAATTGTGGTCTGCAGTTAGTGTCTCTAATGTTATTGTCATACTGTATTATTTTTAGGTCTTCAAGTGATCCTCACAACACTACTTCTACCATACATCAGCTCAGTGTTGACGTTGACCCCAGTATCATAACAGAAATGGGATCTGTTGCAATGAAAGTCTTAGAAGAATTCAGTCACCAGTCCATGGGCCGGGATCCTTTTCTGATGTACGAGGAGGTTGAAAAGGTACCATTACCACCTTTCTGTGGTTACTGAATTAGAGTTGTGGTGTGCAGTTAGTATTGTGTCTTTGATGTTATTTCCATGTTATTTTCAGGTCTTCAAGTGATCCTCGCAACACTACTTCTACCACACGTTAGCTTAATGTTGACGTTGACCACAATGTCAACAGAAATGGGACCTGTCACTAGAAAAGTCATAGAAGAATTCAGTCACCATTCCATGGGACGCAATATTTTTCTGATGAATGAAGAGGCCAAGAAGGTACTATTACCCACTTTCTATGATTACTGAATCAATATTGTGGTCTGCAGTTAGTGTCTCTAATGTTATTGTCATATTATTTTTAGGTCTTCAAATGATCCTTACAACTCTACTTCTACCATGTTGATGTTGACCACTATGTCATAACAGAAATGGGAAAAGTCATAGAAGTATGAAAAGTCAAAGAAGAATTCAGTCAACAGTCCATGGACCGGGATCTTTTTCTGATGTATGAGGAGGCCGAAAAGGTACCATTACCATGTTTCTATTGTTATTGATTTAAAGTTGTCTGTAGTTAGTGTTGTATCACTAATGTTATTTCCATGTTATTTTTAGGTCTTCAAGTGATCCTTGCAACACTTCTTTATAATCACAACAATATTCGGCTATGCTTATGTTGATGAATTTGTGATCGTCACTCCCCTTGGAGCAAAGAGAGGAAAGCACAAGCTAACGGCTGTGTATTTCAAGTAAGGAAATCTCCACTATCGTTATACATCCAAAGTTGAACATATCCACCTTTCCATCTTGGTAAAACACAAATATATCCATAAAGACACATTAAATTATGATGATGTATTCAGGCCTCTCTGGTTTGCAGTTAGTGTTGTATCTCTAATGTTATTGCTACATTATTTTTAGGTCTTCAAGTGATCCTCGCAATGGGACCTGTTGCAATGGAAGTCTTAGAAGAATTCAGTCACCAGTCCATGGGCTGGGATCTTTTTCTGATGTACAAGGAGGCTGAAAAGGTACCATTACCACCTTTCTGTGGTTACTGAATTAGAGTTGTGGTCTGTAGTTAGTGTTGTATCTCTAATGTTATTTCCATGTTATTTTTAGGTCTTCAAGTGATCCTCGCAACATTACTTCTACCATATCTATTAGAGGGAGGATCCAAATGCCCTATACGTCATTAACAAGGTGTGGTTTATTTTTATTTGGTTAAAGTTCTGTTTTGAAATGCCTCAGAAGTTTAATGTAAGTTTTCTGTCTTCCCTAGGACCCAGAGGTTTTGACCCCTGACCTAGTACCGGCAACCCCTTCCTAGAGCCTTTTGGTGTTCGTCTGGACTCACCCCCACAGTCAGCAAAATGGCTAACTATTTATTTATTTATTTATTTATTTTTTTAAGGAATGCTGCATTGTCTAAACTGTCGTCTCTGTCACACACTGTATGTAGCTTACTGGCGCTCTCTCTATCTGCAAAAAAATGTGTTTGTATTTTTAACAATTAAATGTTTAGTAGGCCTACGTCCTAAAATCCCAAAACTTACAACTAAAATGACTGTGTACAATAGACCTTTACAGTATGTTCAAACTCCTCCAAACATCCTCTGTTTATTACTCTCTGCTTCTCATTTTGTAAACCATAAAGTTTTGTTATGTATTCTGCCCTACAAAGTCAAAGTGCAGTAACTACGGATTTTGTCAAAATTGAGTTAAGACTAGAAATGGGCTTTGTTACATCGGCTCTGTCTTGTGACAAAATATCCCAGTCCAATTATACTCCATTTTAGAGAAACAGGGGTGTCAAATTTGCAGTAACTACAAAAATAAAGTGAATACAAAGTCAAAACGCAGTAACTGTGAAGTTACTGCTCTTTGACTTGGTAAGAACAGTAAAAAATTGTTAGTTACTGCACTTTGATTTTGTTGACCCACTAGTTGCTAGGTTACGCTTACTGTTGGCTAGTTGCTAGTTGTTAGCAATTTAGCTACCCAATTAAACACTGAAAACATTAGCCTAAGCCATATTTTCACTTGTTAATGTCTTAAATACTATTTATTGACTACAAGATGTCTATTTTGTTCTGAAAAATACAATAAGTGACTTATATTTGAATTTATTTAGAAAATACTGCTGTCTGTAGCTGCAACAGTATTCTGCTGGTGTAAGCTAATCCAAAGACAAAACGCAGTATCTGCATTTCTTGGTGAATTTTGCCTTTTAACACAGATAAATGTTAATAAATGTAAAAAAGTTAATATTCACAAAAATTCCATACTTAGTGGGCATTGAATGAATGCTGAACCAGTCTTTTATCTACAACACATTTTGCTGGACACTATGTAAACTTTAAAGGCATTTTTCTCAGTTTCACTGTCTTCGTAGTTACTGCACTTTGACTTTGTAGGGCAGCATTACTGTAATGAGATTCAATTGTCTACATTTTATAACAGTTAAATGGACATATTGGGTATGTTATACTAATATGGTATTTGTTGTTATTTGCTTGAAATGTAACATGTTGCTGTATCAATAAAATAAAATGTTATGCCTATTTGTGTATTATTATTATTATTATTATTATTATTATTATTAGCCTATAAAATAATAAAAATAAAACAAATAAACCTCAGGGGTCTTTGAGGAACCTTTTCAAGGGGTTCTTGGAGGAACCTTTTACAGAGGGTTCCTCGAGGAACCTATCTGAACAGAAAAGGTTCCTCCACAGTGGCAATGGTGAGGAACCCCAAAAGGTGCCTCGAGGCTCCTCCAATTCTAAGAGTGTACTGTTCTCTAGAAGTCATAAATGTTCTTTCTAGGGCTTTACTTTGGAAGTTGCCATGGAATTATACAATTAAATGTCTGATATGATGAAACATGTTGAATTAGGTTATCTTGCCAATGTCATCAGGCTTCAAGTGAGATTGTTAATCGCAGGAGCAGCTTAAGAGCTACAACTAATATCCTTAAACACATGCATTTAAAGTTGTTCTAACTGGTTGGACATGTTATCCCCATGCCTCAGTGTGTTGTCTTGTGTGTCTCACAACTCGAGATGCAATAAACGGGTAAAGCAGCTGAAATAAATGAGACTTTATTTTCTAAATTAAATAATAAATGTACTGTCTGCTCTACCAGCTTGACACAATAGAAGGACCAATGGACAATAACAGTTGTAGCAAAAAGACTGCCAATAATGCTGAATCTATCCTGCACCAACAAATCTTAAGCCTCAAGTTAACTCAACCAAAAATCAATACTGAAAAAAATGTTTGGAGTAAAAGCACCCAAAACGCATTGGCATCAGGATTAGGGGAATATATCTTGCAGGTACTCCTGTTTCAGCACTTTGGTTACACAAATCAAACTCCAGTCAAAAGCTGCCTGAGCAGTTCTACTCGCTCTTGGACTCCATGAGTTATAGATGGCCTCTCCACACATTCCTCTTCATCGCCTAGACATGAGAAGAGAAAGATTTCATACACAATTTCCATTATCAACTTTATTTCTTCATCACAAGTCATTAGCACAAATTATAATCATTATGAGATGAGATTTTTCCCTTAATGATTATATTATTTCACATTCAAGATGGCGGGGCCCATGCAGACTGCAGCCACCCCAGCTCCTGATAGCGCTTTGACTTATTTGTAATCTTTATTTATAAACATGGGCAATTTATATAATAGATTTACAAAACCTGAAATCTTTCACTTACTCTGTTGCAAAGTTGTTCTCTGTTGTATTTTGATGTTCTCATAGACATCTGTGGCACCTATAAAAGCTAAAATATTCAGAGGAATTAATTTGTGTGACTTGTGTGATGACTTATTTGGACTAATTTGTCTGAATTTTTTGTCATACAATCTGATTGATCGCCATCCCCTTCAGCAGGTGGACTTGGAGGACTATGATCCTGCATTGGGTTGTGGTTGATACCTTCCAGTTGTTGACCACTAGAGGGAAACAGACAACTAAGTAAAAACGTCATGGATGTCGATCCTTCCTGTTAGACTGCTGTCATCTCTGTATACATGTCATCAGTGTCTCAGCAATGAATGTACACTTACACTTGTGCTGTTTCTGTGACAAGGCCTGTAGATGTAGAGACATGATAGCACAGAACACTTGAACTGTTGTTGTTGTTATTGTTGTATATTGGAAATATTTTTGAACACATTGGTTTGGCTTACTTTACGTCACTAGCTAGATGATAAGGTGTTCTTACCTTTTGGCTTTTTGAAGTGATGCAGTAGTGCCAGAATTATAATAAGCCCTATAATGACCACCAGTCCAGCAACCATGCCCACTATAATTACCAGCAAGAAATATCCAGAATGAGGAGCTGACACTGATAAAAAAAAAACAAGTGTGATGAATTGTGAGATTTCCTTTACTGCCACACAAAATGTTACATTTCAAAATGATAATAGTATACAACATTAAATTTTGTTGTCAATGTGGCAAATTTGGTCAATTTTAACTTGGCCCCCTTTATTGCTGCTTGTGTATTTGAATTAGAATTTTACCCTTTACTGTGACCCAGCTGTCTGCAATTTGTTTTCACTCACCACACAAGCCTCACCAGGGCCGTTTCAAGGTACTTGGGGGCCCCAAGCAAAACAGGACATGGGGGGCCCTTCACTCCCCGTAAAAAAACTTACCTGAACCACATTGTTATAATTTTCAAATATCATCAATAAAATTATTTGTATTGTACAGTTGTCTAACTCCAGTTTAAAGTCATTTTTTGTTGAAAAACAACACCAACTTAACTACTAAAATGATTAAACAGTCAATCATGGGGGCCCCTTTCAGCCTGGGGCCCCAGGCAATTGCCTGGTTTGCCTGCCTTGTTGCGACGGCCCTGAGCCTCACAAATATGAAATGCATAGATACACAATGCTATAGTTCTTCAACCCACCACCATGTAACCGACAAACCCAATCCACACAGATTACTAACAACATATAATGAACTGCAATGCAAATTTGTGTTTTATATACAGTCGTGACACTTTGTACGTCGCAGCAAGTGTGTGTGTGTGTGTGTGTGTGTGTGTGTGTGTGTGTGTGTGAACTACAGAGTTACAAAACAACTCACCCTTGACTTCTACCCACACCTCATTGCTGTACTGTGAGTAATAGACTGGGTGTCCTCTCCCAGCTCTGCACCAGTACTGTCCTCCATCAGAGATTTTAACAGAACTGATGCTGTAGGAGTTTCCATCAGTCTGAGCCACAGGATCAGAGGTCTGTGTGTCTCTGTACCAGTAGAATCTCCATTCAGTAGACTGGCTCATGTCACATGTCAGGGTAACTGTGGTCCCAGTGAATACTGGCTCTGTTCTGTCTGAGCTGATTGATGGAATTGGCTTTTCTGCCAAAGGTTAATTGGGATTAAGTATCACCAAAGCAATATATAAACACACCTGTCATCTTGCTTTAGATAGTATTGTACTATACACATTAAAAATGTTTTCGCCAGAGTGCATTATTGGTGCAGTAGAGTGAATTTTACAAAAACGTATCATATTTTATAGTACTGGTGCATACATTTATCAACATCATGATTGTTTTAAGGAAATAATATTCCAGTAACATCCGCTGAAAAAAGTAAAGGACAAAACTGAAACTGCAATGTACCTTTCAAAAAGGGCTAAACGGCAAAAATGACACGTCACTTTTTGGTCAACATATTTAGTTAATTATCTCTTTGTATGTCACAGGCCAAGTAAAAAGTAAACAGTTGTATATCTCAGCCAAACTTTGGTCTATTGACTTGAAACTAGCTATGAGTATTTCCAGCCATGATTCACAATCACATTGTCTTTGCTATGGCAAATTTATCCAAGTGATCTGCTTGGTCCCTCCATCGCTTCTTGCATATTTTACCTTTTTGTTTGTATCACATTTTGTATTTGCATTTTACCTTTTACTGTGATCCAGCTGTCTGGTGACTCTCCTCCATTTGGAATCCTGCACTTATAGAGGCCTTCATGTGACTTTGAGACTGCAGGGATGGTCATCTCTCCTGTGGTGGAGGTCTGGAGGAGTGTCCCATCTTTATAGAAGTCAGCACTGATGTTTGATGGCTGGTAGCGATATCTACAGCGCAGAGTCAGAGGCTCTCCCTCAGTCACAGGATGGACAGGACTCTCCAGGATCACATCACCAGCTATAGTGCATGAAGTGAGGTAAATTAACTGATTACATTTTTATATTGTGCATATTGGACATAACATATAATACAGTATTTTTTAAAGAGAAATGTGCAAATGTGGGCGTTGGGAAGGAAGATCATCCAATATCTTGTATATACCGTAGAGTATACAGAGACATACAGTATAAACATCATAGTCAAAATTAACTGTACAAAAGAAATCACATCACTGTTAACTCATCATAGAATCTTATGTTGGCAGAACAATGAATAAGTTGGTAGATTGATGATGAATGATTGAATGATTATCATATGCATAAAACTCTATTAGGAGAAAATTAAAAAAAATGAATGCATTAGGTTTACAGTGTATATTTCACATTTTCACAATATTTACGTCAAATGTTCGAAATAATACATTACAAATGCTGAAAGTGAATTAAAACATTCCTGCTTCCTCTCACCATGTACTGTGATGTTGACAGGATTACTCTGCTCTCCAGATTCAGACTGACACCAGTAAACCCCACTGTGTGAACGAGATGCTGATCTGGTGCTGCAGTTAGATCCCTCTATGGATATGAATTTATGAGGACACTTGTCCCGCTCCATCCAACCGGAGAACCATCTTAGTCTCCATGCTGTTGAGTTCCCATCCCATTCACAACCCAAGGAAAGAGACTCAGATGAAAAATGTTGATTTATGCTTGGACTGACAGCTACAGAGGATGAGGAAGAAAAACCTGAAACAAACAATATCAAAGGAGAGACATGAAAAGAACCCTTTAAAGGAGCTGTGTGTAGGATTGTGGCCAAAATTGGTACTACAATCATGTTCAAAATATTTTGTTGCTTTCATCCGTCTCTATCTTTCAAAAGCATCTCCTATACATATCCTTGTTTTATTTCTGACCTTGTCATGATATTTTTCGGAAGCATAATGAGGCCTTGACAATGACAACAACATAAATACCACTTAAAATGACAACATAAACATTACTTGTGGGCTGCAGCTTAGCTTTTCAAATGCAAATATTCTGGCTGGACTACAATTGTCAGTGATATCAGTGTTTAAAATGCACATGATTCCTTCATGTCTGGTGACATATCAGGGCCGTTTAATGATCATTTGGAATACATTTCTTACACACAGCTCCTTTAAGACCCTGTGCACAACTGATATCAGAGATCACTGCAATACAAGCACTGTTTAGACACTTACTTGTGACCCAGAGAGGTTGAGGTTGGCTGAACTCAGTGTGATAGGCTGGCTCTCCTCTCTCTGCTCTGCACACATAAACCCCTGAGTGTCTAAGAGCAACAGAGCTGAGAGTGTAGGAGCCCGGAACTCCACGGATGTTGTCTGAGAGTAGCTCTATGTAATATGCTCTACTGTCAAACGTGATATATGTCAAATCAAGCCTGTAGGGGGCAGTCTTGTACCAGTAGAATCTACTGCCTGGATTGAAGTCAACCTCACAGCTGAGTGTTACTGAATCTCCTTTTTTTAACCATGGCTGTGGAGGTCCTCGAATTACCGGATTTGTTTTTTCTGTGAAGAAAATATCAATTAAAAAAAAAAAAAAGAAAGAAAAGAAAAGAAAAGAAAAAAAATGTGAAAAGAAAAAAATGTGACTACAGGTATAAGGTATTTGTGATCACTGGACCACCCAACGACATTTGTATCATAAACAATTTACGTCTGTCTCAAAGCCAGCTTTTTATCATCAGGGTCTTTCAAGGGCAAAATAAGGTTCCAACATACCCTAGCATCCAAATTCTTACTGGAAGAAAAGAGTTGCCATTGAAAGTGATTAGTCACAATTGATCATTGCAAAATTTTGTGATTAATCAGATTCTTTTTTTAATCGTTTGATGCATGACATATTTCAGTGTGATTAATAAATCATATATTTTACTGTTAGCCTATACTATGTTAGGCAAATATATTTGTGCCAATCTTGGCATTGCTGCTAAAATGATGGGTTGCAATGCTTAGTATGAGGATGACAGAGCTTTGGGATAGGAAACAAGCAATCTAAACGAATCCCATTTTCTTTTTTGCATTGTTGTTGCATTGGCCTACCCAAAAGTTGGCCTGCCCAAAGAAACTCTGTAGAGAAAACAAAACAATATATGATATGATATACTGTATGCTAGGCTTATACTGTCTAAACTACGAGGAACACTAACACCATGGGCTACAAATTCTTATCCCAAGATAACCATAAATAAATGTTTTAGAAATCAATCTTATAACATCTTTATACATCTAAGACACGTTTCTTTGTGCTTATCTTGGAAGAACATTTTGTAGCCTAATTTACGTCTGAAATGCCTATCATTAGTGGCACTAGTGGGTAGGCCAATATATCAAGTAATTGAGTTGTGTGAGCATTATTAAGAAGTGTTTTCTTCATACAGGCCACATATAGATAACTGGGGGAGAATACTCCTCTTCTATTACTGTATTTGGAACTGAGCAACACATTTTGAGGTAATTGGTAGGACAAGGTATTGATTTATAGGGTCAAGCACATGTTTAGGGTCTAGAACTAATATATGTTAACGTGAATACATATGTCAATCTAAAGTCACCTTTTATTATTAATTCAGTAGGTGTTTAAATGTTACGAACAACTGTCATTAAGAAAAGTAAGCTTTCGCCTCTCACCTTTTGTGTGTTCTGTGATGACACATAAATTCATAACTGTGACAGAGAGAGAGAATAAGAGAGAGAGAGAGAGAGACAGAGAGAGAGAGAGAGAGAGAGAGAGAGAGAGAGAGAAAGAAATGCACCTGGCTCTATTACACAACTTGGCACAAAACACACATACACACACAGAGTGTGCATTCAACAAGTACGTTTGGTTGAGGTGCGCACATCCACAGAAACAATAATCCAGGTGCTGGACAAAAGTGGTAGACGATGAGATTGATCGGTCCGCACACTGGGTATAAGCTCCAGAAATACACTTTATTTTAACATCAAAACGGCAACCAGGGGTGGACTGGCAATATGGCACACAGGGCAAATGCCCGGTGGGCTGACACACTATACATTTTCACTGTAACTGTAATCATAGACTTATTTTCTAATGGTCTGACCAGTATAGTGGGCTGGTCTTGTTCCAAATGCCAGGGCCGATTTTTTGTCCCAGTCCGCCCCTGACGGCAACGTTTCGATCCTCCACTGGGATCTTCCTCAGGCTCAATCTCATTGACATTCAACAAGCACCCTTTTTATCTATAACCATTGTTGTGGCTTTACTCCAGTACCAATAAAGTGATAATAGGCCACACCTCTAATAATAAAGTGACATACAATAGGCCTAAGTGACACCTTGGTTAAGAGAAGTGGCTATTAAGCCTTGTTAGCTTAGAGAAGACCCCCATGGAGCATCTCTGTAAGGGCCTTGCAATAGCTGATTTTTGAAGCTCTGCATAACGGAGTCAAAATTTTGAATTCTAAAGGTATAAAGACTGTACATAGGATAAAGTGTTGAAATTTTTCTTTAAAAGTGTAGAAAAAATTAAACTACCTAATTACCTTATTCCACCTTATACTGTAGATAGATAGACAAATAAATAGATAGATAGTTGTGCTGTACTTACATGTTAGCAGAAATACTTGACTGGGTCCCATACTGTCTTCTGTCTTTGTCTCTCTCCCCTTTCTCCGAGTTACAGAGTTTTTGTCAGTGTACCCCATGTGATTCCACTATAAATAGATGTGATTGTGTTTGTGTGCGCATAGAGTATTGTGTATTGCTGTATACTTTTATGTATCAGATTTATCTGCTTTCTGGGTTTGTATACATTATGTGTATTATTGCATGCATACAATTTTTTGTACGTTTTTAACATGTTCTGTCATTTCTTTTGTTCTCATACTTTTTGTTACTGGGGTCTATCTTTAGTATGGAATGCAGGTCTAAGTTATTTAGTGTTGCTATGCTACCATCACTGCGAGTGCAGAAACGTTTGCAGAAAGCTCAGTTTCATTTCACACCTCTTTTGTCTGGTGCTGCATCCCCCGTCACATACTCTTTTCCCCCCATGTCAACCTCTTTAATGCAGATGAATTGCTCAAACACAGCCTCTCAATCACACAGCAGTTTGGTTATAGATCTGACATGCAACAGTAAAACAAAATGTTTGTTGCATTGACAAAACACAAATCAAAAACTTTTCGACAATCATGAAGTTGGTGACTTTGGCTGTTTTTTTCTAAAGTGTTGGCTTAACCTAACCCAAATGGTTACAACACCATGACATGTAAAAAAAATCCTACAATTTTCCTCATACAGTATGTAGTAATTCATCAACCAAGAATGATTTCATTTATTGACCTTAAAAGACAAGCCATCTTCTACAGTAACCAAGGCCCCTTTTAAACAGGATGTGACAGTTGCTCTGGTTATTTTGTATGAAGCTGCTCCTCCAGCGAGCAAATGCAGCTATTTTGAGTGCATGTTTATTTCCTTTGATACCTCCTGTGCCCTCACTAACATTCATAGGCCCATCGAAAAACAACAAAGACCCCTTTTGTGCCAGAAGGGACTTGGGTTAATGTTAATTTGCCGGTGCTAAAGGAATATGTCACCATGACAAATTTTCCACCCCCTTTAAAGTTAAACATTTGAGTTTCCCCTTTTCTAAGTTCATTCAGCCTTTGTCTAAATCTGAGGGCAGTTTTTTTAACTTCAGGTTTTCATATATCATCACTATTGATCAACTCTAGGGAAATTGAAAATGAGTAAGTTTGCCACAGTGCTGAATTATGAAGTTGTACTGATTAAATTGTACTGAAAATAAACCAGTAAGGGCTGGAATTTACTTGCTGCAGACAAAGCACAAGTACATGCATCATGGATGGGATGCTTATTTTTTTCATTTCATGCAGTGGTCGTGCACGCAAGTAAACATGAAGCGTCCACAAGATGTACTGACAAAAATACAGGGCCGAATAAGACAGACCACAACCACAAAGACCACAACCCTGGGGATTTTTGGATCTAGCATTACGGTGTCTCAAGTGAAGACTTCCATGATCTTGTGCTGGACTGCATAATGCTGCGACAAGTTTTAAGCACATGCGCTAATGCGCTTCTGCATGGTCTAACAGCAAGTAAATCCCGGCCCCAAATATATAGAATGTAGAAAAGGTTCTTCACTTTTGTATTGTGAATAGTGTTTCAGAAACCCAACAGCATTGTGCATGAAGTTTAATCTATTTATTTTAATTAGATCACGTTACACATAATGTGATTGACATAGCAATGCTCATTGCAAAATTTAGATTCCAGTTCACAGAGCCGCTAGGTAAGGGATAACGGCCGACGAGGTGTCCAGTTATTCATTTATAATTGGCGAGGGGGAATCTAGAACTCCGGTGACGCGCGCAGCGCGGAGACGGAGTTATTCCGCAAAGCCAATTATAAATGAATAACTGGACACCTCGGAGGTCGTTATCCCGCTTATCTCCCGTATCTATCTATCTCTCATATATTTGAAGAAGCGTATACAACGTAAAAGAAATATGCAACTCAAATTTAAAAGAAGCTAACCTGTTCGGTTTGGGTACTACTTTCAGTTGAAAGTAGATCTACAAGGCTGCTTATTGTTGTTATAGTTACCATTCTGAGAGGCATTCATATGGAATGATAATCAGTTATTAGATGAGTTATTTTTTGGAACTACTTCCAAAGTAGCCAGTTATCTGGAAATAATGGCCACCTAGCAGCCAATCAGAGAAGAGAATGGCGTTCTGAAGGGAGATAACCTGGTCATATCCAGCCCCTCGGCCTCTGTCTTCGCTTCTCTTCGTATACAGGGCTGGGATTTTGGCTAATGAGAAATGATTGCTTGCTGAAGATGTTTCAATTCAAAATGATTGGATTAGCGCTTGGCTGATAGCCTATTTCATTCTTTCAGTTTGCTGATTGGCTGGAGAAGTGTAGGCCTCGAGCCAGGGGCTTATGACCAGGCTACAGAGCCACAGGCTCTGGGTGTTTTAAAACGGATAAATCAAAGGCAAATTTTCTCTGAATGTTCCAAAAGTTTTCTGAAAATCACTTTATTGCTTTTAAAAGCTTCCATCTCAAATATAAGAAAGGAAAATGTCACAGCAACAATTCATCAACTTGACATCAGATAGGCTACAGATGTACGGTCTGTCTCATGGTTGTTCAGTATCTGCTTCAGATTCAGAAGGCCACACTCACTCTCAGTTGCCAGCCAGCATCTTTTTCAGAAGTTCCACTCGTGCTCGTACTTCAGGATTTGAAGAAGCCATAATATTCTCATAGTCATCTTCATTGCCTAGATATGTGAAATTTATGGGATATGTGAGATTTAGTAGTGTGCGACTCAAAAACATGCAAGATTGAAACAGCTTGTTGCTAAGACAGCATAGTTTTGGCTAAACTGCTATAACTAGTTAGCCTGGGTGTTCCCATGCTCCTTTGCGCGCTTATTTTTAGCTTGGCATTCGCCAGGCTAATAACTAGTGGCATTGTTGAAGAAAACACAACTTCAAAAGATTAACTATTTT
Source organism: Sardinella longiceps (assembly GCA_027497455.2). Lineage (NCBI taxonomy): Eukaryota > Metazoa > Chordata > Actinopteri > Clupeiformes > Clupeidae > Sardinella > Sardinella longiceps. The sequence goes on along the minus strand of JAODXP020000028.1, from coordinate 27,216,355 downwards.
TAACTTTGAGTGCTTGCACTTTTTAGTCGCCTCACTTTATTTTCATCTTGTACTTTGCACATATCGGAATGGAGGCGCATAGCAACTGCTGAGTATAGGACTGGCAGCTAGGCAAATACCCAATGTTGAAAACGCCAAAACTTTGAGAGCTCGCATTTTTTAGTTGCCTTGCTTCTATTTCACTCTATGTACATATCGATGTGAGGCATGTAGCAACAGTCAAGTGGCATTGTTCCATATAGGGAAACAATTGAATTCACATTAATAAAAAGGTTCACAGTTATGCCTTCATCTCAGTGGCATTCAACATGATTCATGGTACGCTATCCTTTACCATCGTCTTGTCATCATAGTCCCTTTATCTGATATAAATTAGTCATAAAAAAAACGCATATAAATAGTAACATACTTTCTTGCAGATTCATGCTTGACTTCATGTTTTCATACAAATTTTCAGAACCTGTAACAAGACAATCATATAAACAGTTATTAACAGTCTAACAGTACTAGAAAAAACAGTGACTATTTATAGGTCAACAAGTCCTGACCTCTTTCAATTGTCACATAATCTGACACGGGCCAATCCCTTTCAGAGTAAATGGCACTGCTCTGCCGTTGGTCACTAGAAAAAGACACAGATTTACAAGATTTACACTATGATAAACAGTATAATAAAAATATTGAATGCAAATGCAGTACAAAAAATAAACTCTCCACCCTACAACAGCAGAAACCCAACGCAATATCTCACAACTGCCGAGCCAGATGGAGTCATGGAGAGAGATGATTATTGAGTGGAACCAGGGGTGGACTGGCAATAAGGCACACAGGGCAAATGCCCGGTTGGCTGACACACTATTTGGGCCGACGGCCCTGACATTCTCAGTGTAGCTGGCTTATTTTCTAATGGCCTGGCCAGTATGGTGGGCTGGTTTTGCTTGAAATACCAGGGCCGATTTTTTTGTCCCAGTCCGCCCCTGAGTGGAACTATGTAGGAAGGCAAAGCCAAGCTAATTTGCACATTTGTTTGTTAAAAGTTAATCGAGTCCACATATCTAAAATAATCAAAGGCTGGTGCTAGTTATAGTCCTAATGTTAATGCATTTAGTTCTATTTAGCTAACTTAAAACAACATATACGGAATGAAGAGTCCCACATGTAAAATGAAAGGAGGCAGGCGGCTGTTCATCACAATGCAACAAACATTTATTTGCAGAATGTGCACTTACATTTCTTTTGTTTGTTTATCGTGACCTGCCAAGGCACCTGCAACCAAACAATCCACATTCAATCTCTATATTCATTTACCATAACTCAGCTTGGTTTTCCTAAAATGTAGCTGCATATTGGAAGTACCTTTCGGCTTTTTGAAGTAGTACAGCACAATTAGACTTATGATGAGAACAAACACGATCACCAGACCAACAGCAATGCCCACAGGAACGAGCAGAATGAATCTAGAATGTGGTGCTTGTGACAACGATAAGACGATGAGTTAATATAGTATGTGAATTCTGTTTCACCCATATTCTAATATGTTTCCTGGTGTAATAGCAGAAAGACCTAGAACTGGTTTGCAAAAGCAGAAAATCTTACTGGTGACATTGTTATAGTGTGTGTAGTAGATCTGGTCTCCGATGGCAGGAGTAGGTTTTTCAACTACTGGATTGTTTTCATTCCCTGTAATGCCAACACACAAAAATATAACATTCCTCCATAATACAATTCAGTGGGCTTCAAAACAATTTGAATCAGTGAATCAATTTGCTTTGTTCTTCACGAGAACATCATGCATTTTAACATTTATGGCTAAGCTACATGTTCTTAAAGGTAAATATGACAGGGCAATATATAGCATGCATGTGTTTTACTTGAACAGCTTGAAATGTTCGCATAGCACCCTTTGGTCAAATTTAATCTGAATTGTCACTCACCACTGTATGCAACTGTATAAAACCTGCTTCTTAATGATACCCGTGGAGGATCTTTCCTGCGTCCAAAGCAATCAAACAGTAAATAGCCGGGCTTCTGTGGAAGTGTCACTGTGATGCTTTTGCTGTTCTCATTGGGAATTTCAGTGGCATTTTTGTACCAGATATACAGAAACCAATCTGTAAATTTTTCAATGTCACACCTCAAAGTGACTCTCTGTCCAGAGTAGAAAGGAGGCAGAGGAGACACTACCACCACTGTAGCTGCAGGGTAATCTGTAGCAGGTGAAGTCAAACAGTCAGTAACAACAGATGTCATTCTTTACATATAGTCACCATTAAAACGCTGAGTTTCTAAAGTATAAGTATATATGTAAAATATATTATTGTGTAATTATAAACATATACATTATATATACACACACAACAGAGCATGTTCTGTTCTCACCTAATGTATCTTTAGAAATGACTAATGAACCCAGGGCTATAAGAGAAAGAGAGATCATTGAAGCAGTGAACTACAAGTGCATGCAACAAATATACTTCCAAGGTGTAGCTGGACAATGCTCTGTTGAGGACAGCTTGCACATGACAGAATGCTCAATAGTATGTTTTGAAAGACCATGCAGCCATCCTGTCTATTCTTAACCATTAAATTCAAAATTCAAACATACATTTCTCAGACAATATTTGTTTGAACTTTACAGTTTTTTACACTTTACAGTATTTCCAATCTTTTTGTAAAAGCGTATAAATGCACTTACAAATGAGCAGCAATGCTTGCCTGTTGTCCATGTTGTACTTTCTGCGTGTTTCTGAGTAGCTATCTTCCGTAACACAGCTATTGGTAAACTATAAATAGATATGTCCAATGACAGTTTCCTCTTTGCTGTCTGTCACAACAGCCTTTTTTTCTCAAGGTATAAACTCAGGGTGCTCAATAGAGGCCTTGCAACGAAAAACCATATAAGTCCATTTCTCAAACTTTTTGATACAAATATTTTAACACATATAAAATGGAAGTAAACCAGTCTGAAACAAAAATCGCTTAATTAGATATTATTTCGGCACTTTTCAATAATATGGTTTCAGTCTGGTTTTCATTTCAGACTGGTTTAATACCATTTTATTTGTGTTAAAATGTTTGTATTCTTAATTTTGAAATATGGACAAATATGGTTCTTCGTTGCAAGGGTGCAATACTCAAATACACATGTAATTGTCAGATGCTCTCACCACACTTCATGCGAACTTTCCGTCATTGCTTACTCAACCATCCATTGGTTAATTGCTTAATCAGAGCAGGAAACACCATGGTCATGGTTAGACAGCAGATTCAGGATCAAGCATGAATGTTCTTGTGTTTTGGCTACTCAAAAATAAACTACAGTGAGGTCCAAGTGAATGGCAAGCAATATAAAAGTGTTGTTGAAGATAGTAGATATGCAGAGCAAGATATGTCACCATCACATTAGAGTTCCAACGTTTTTGCAGTGCAGGGACTTACTCTATAACACTGGGATCTAAGATAGAACCCAAAAATGGATATTTAAAGGCTTTATTTTTCTGTGCAATAGTACATTTCAGACATGGTACACTACAAAAAAGTGAAAATCTTTGTGTTGTTATTCCAGTTTTAAGAAATTGAATTCAAGTCAAGTCGAGTCAAGTCATTTTTATTTTTAATTTACATGTTGATGTGGATTTGTTGGGATTGCTGTATATTCTGTCCAGAATTGTCAATTAGATAATGCTAACTACTTTTTGAGGTAATCTTTGAAGAGTGAGTCTGTCAGGTTACAGGCTTCTTCTACTGCTCAACTTTATTATTCTAAAAGAGCAGAAAGCAATCATCTTACTGTGCATCATTGGTCCGTGTACTTTTTCGTTCATTCATTATTCTATTTTGGAAGTCGCACGAGAAATGAATAAGGACTCGTTTATGGTATTTTACGCTTGAATATCACATATGAAATGGAACCCAGCGCCATGCTTTGATATCTTTTAGGAACTGAAAATGAAACGCTGAATCCTAGAAAAAATAGAAGAGCAATAAAGAAAAAGGTCCATCTGAATTGCATCTTTGGTTTGTTAAGCACACAGAATTCGGATGACCTGGAAGTAATTCTGGAAGTAGGTGGTTGGGTTTTTATTACATGGTTTATTTGGAGGCAAATACCGACTTTGCAAGCATTGCTGCAATACTATTCCGGGAACGTTGCTACACTTCAAAAGATGTGGTTGATCTGAGATGAGTGTACGAATAATATTTTGTGACGCTCACAACCTCGTGAGATATTTGCGTATATCCATAGCGCCACAAGCAAGTGCATGCAAGCGCCACCACAAAATTGAGTAGGGACAGAGGACGGGAAGGGTAGACCAACTATGATTGAGAAAGGATTTTGACAGCTCTGATTATCAGCATCTTCCATCAGCTTCCCAGCTCATATCCAGCCCTTACCTTTACCTGTGTAGTCTACATGGACACATGGCTTCCCAACGATAATGCCCCAAATATATCAAAGTGAAATGTGTATTAAACGTGCGTAAAACAGTGGTATGAAGAGCGCTTCAGCTCATTACTAAACTTGCCAGCTAAAGAATACACTCTATTATTTTTCTGTTATGTCTCTGGCTCCGGCTACGTCTGGAGCGTCTTTGCGTAGCCTACTGTATGCCTCGTATGGTCGCTATCTAGACCTTTTCTGGTGCGACTCGGGCTGCAAACTTTTCTTCTGGGTAAACGGAGGGGTCAGTCAAATGAATTTCAATAAATGAATAAACAAATATCACTCATTGAAAAACTATGAAAAATTTTGTAATTTCTAATACTATTATGGTATGAGGCAACACATGCAGAAAACCAAATAGAGCCATTTCTGCGTGTATGCCTTTAAACAAGACAAGACGTTGCACCATTTTTTCAAGTTCATCTTTCATTCCAAAATAGAACAATGAATGAACGAAAAAGTACACGGACCATCATTCAAGCTATAGGCCAACTCGCATGAGGTTGGGGCACATCAACCTTATCAAAAACGCCCGATCAACATCCTAACTCGTCTTTGCTTAGTTCCTAAAAGCCTAAATCCAAAACTTTTCTTTTGAGGATTTCCAATTTTGCCATTATTGTCAAATGCCATAACAGTTGTCTCATTGATTATCATTGGGGTTCTCTACATAAGATTAGTTATCACGTTGTCTGTGCAAAACTTTCAACAGTTATTTGTAAAATGCAAGATGATGCGAAATTTTTCTAGGTCCTCACCAACAGTCTAGAGCGGAAGTAAGACATTTGGTTTGGGTCAGATCATCAATTCCTCACACCATTTGATGGCTGCCTGAATGTTTTGGATTTTGGAATGTCAATGGTCGGATTAATCTTTTCAGCATCACTTTCAATAAAACGGCAAAATCATTTTTAAAATTGGGAATCAAAGTTACATTCATGGATGCAGCTCTAGATTTGACCCTCTTGTGGCGCTAGACTTGCAGACCTGCAGACCTGCAGACTTGACATTGGAACTTGAACTGACTTGACTTTAGTGTTATTGTCCAATATTCAAGCATATTTGTCTGTTCAAATTTGGCTAGTTTCTAGACGGCAGATTTCGAAAATAAGAAGGCATCAGACAAAAGTTAGCCCCAGATTTTTCCCTGACCAAAACCAAATTTACTATTTCCCAAATTTCCATACAGATCACACCGTTTTACACATCCTTAACATACGGAACATTGAAAATTTAAGTCAAAAGAAGAAGAAATTAAAAAACATATGTTTTATTCAGAAAATAGCTGTGATGCAAATACTGAAATCAGTGGCAAAGGCAATATAAAAGATGAAATTTCATGTTTTTTTTTAACTCATTAAGACTAACAGTAGGCCTACAGTGAATATGTTTCATGAACAGAATGTTAAAAAATAAATAAATTCTTTGACTATATTTTAAGTCATACAGCCGAGCCTAGAAAGATGGTCAATATCCAATTCTCTGGACTTCTGGTCTTGCTTTGAAAGAGGCCATATCTACATACACAGATGTGTCGTCTGTTGATAAAAAGAAACATTTTCTCCAATACTGTATTTTTTTTTCAGTAGTTATAACAACTCCTGATATGGAAAGAAATACTGTAATTACTGTAATGTGAAGCTGGTAAGAAAGACCTGGCATCATAAAATGGCGATGATTTTAGCTAGCATGCTTGGTTAACTGATGTCAGGGTCCCAAGCTCGCCCCATTTACTTAGCCAGGCGAACGCCGCCTGCTGGCTCTGCTCATTTCATTTCGTTCCTCCTGTCAGTCAGGGAGAGTACGATTGACTTTCGTTTTCACCGACACAGATCGGTGTCCGACACAGGCCAAATTCAGAAACTGAAGCCATGATATTGTGCCCGGACATCACTAACCTCGAGTTAAGATAACAAAAACATTTTTATAAGCGTTTTAAACTAACTGTAGCAAAATTTTTCAAAACATTGCAAAGCACATAGCACCCTCTAGAGAGGAAACAATTGCCAGTGGAGATCTTTCAGACGCTTTGAATGAAGTGAAACGATGTGAAAGTGGAGGATCATATCAAGCTACCATTTACTTAGTCTTAGGTGCAAGTTCTCAAATTTGGTCTGTACTGTACAGAATTTTTCCATTCTTATTGCCTCCATGTGACCTTAAACAATAGAGCTAGGGATTGTCATTAATAAATGACAAAAAAGTATCATAAGCATAGACTCACTATTCTGCTGAGACATGCACTCTTGGTTGACATTTTGGACTGGTCTTGCACCTACAACTGGAAGAGTATACAATTATTATTATTATTATTATTATTATTATTATTATTATTATTATTATTATATTTCACATGAAAGACTAGCTACTGCGATACATGTAAGGAGATGGTACCTCTTTTCATAGTCATATATTGTGACTGTGTGTCGTCTGTGTCGTCCCCATTGCTTCCTTCAGGTTGGCTCATGCTTGGATTCTGACTGGTGTTTTGATTTCGTTGACCACTGGGGGCAGACAGACAGGGATTGCTGTAACTTATGTGTATAGGCATCCTTTGCTAGAAATACTTTTATAAGCAAATATAATGGCATAACTAATTATTATTTGTACAGTTTATTTACACTAGATAGATTTATGGTTTTAAAAAAGGCAAACATACCACATTAATATTTTTGTGACAGGTCCTGTTTTGGAACAAGAGGTAGAGAGGCAAAAGTTCAGTACTCTTGATTTTCTGTGTAGGATAACTGTATCAAAGTACTGTACCAAAAGTGCTGTTACCTTGCGGCTTCATGAAGCAACACAGCCAAACCAATAGTCTAACCAAGGCCATTATGATGACCAGTCCAGTTACCATATATGTCCGCAGTTTGATGGATTCAGAATTAGAGACTGAAATTAAAAACATGTTAGGCTATTCATGTCATTTATATTGTGTAAAAAGTAGAAATTGTATTGAATAACCTTTAATTGCAATCCAGTTCTCTCCTCTCTCAGTGCTGTTAACACGTATAAGCCGCTTTTCGATTGACTGGTGCCAGCTCAACACGGTTCGACACAACACGGTTTGGTACAGTAGGTTTCATTTTTCACTGGATAAAAGTACCGCTCAATGAAACAGGTTGCTATAGCAACAGTGGAGTAAACCACGGTAGCCTCACCAACATGAAAAGATCAATAACAATCACTACAGTGAATTAAATAAAACGGGTTTTTGTTTCATCTTGGTAAGTGGCTATTTGCCACGTAAGACACCTTTTTGAGGAGATGACATTATTCCCCTTGCCATCAATCCTGTCGTGCTAACACTGCTAGTTAACTGCTGAACTAGCTACAAAGAGCTTGTTTAGAATGTTAGCATTATGACGCTAGTAATAATAACGACCAATCAAGTATTAGCAATATCCAGACGTCATAGTATAGTACCAGTTCAGCACGCTTGGTACCTCAGCCAAAGGTGGTGCCAAAAATTATACCGGTACCAGATTTTTACCAGTGGAAAAGCAAAAGAAACAAGCTGAACCGAACCAAGCTGGTACCATGCAATCGAAAAGGGGCTATATAGGCCTTCATGTGAATTTTAGACTACCACCACATGACCAAGTAATCACCAAGTAGCCACCAAGTGGTTACTTGTGTCCATTGATGTTCCAAAACAATTGTTGCAGTGAATACAGTTTCTGTCACGTTTTTTACGTGGTATTTTGAACATTGTGGAACTATTTTTAAGTAAAACCAACTAGGACAACAAAAAGCCCAATTAAACTGGATAGGAACTGTATTTTGCTTCGGTAATTGTTTTGGAACATCAAGGGCTACCACTAACCACTGGGTGAGCAGCACACATTTAAAAATAAACATTTAGGGGGGATTCCAAATTAGCCAAATATCCTTTTAACATTTCTAGGTTGCAACATGTTCTTAAAGATAAATGCAACAGGGAAAGATATAGCATGCATGTGTTTTACTTGAACAGCTTGAAATTTTCACATAGCACCTTTTGGTCAAAAATAATACTGAATAGTCACTTACCATTGTATGCAACTGTAAAAAAACTGCTCCTTAAGGATGTCCATGGAGGATCTTTCCTCCGTCCAAAGCAATCATATAGTAAATGGCCGGACTGCTCTGGAAGTGTCACTGTGATGCTTTTGCTGTTCTCATTGGGAATTTCAGTGTCATTCTGGTTCCAGACATACGGAAACCAATCTGTGAATTTTTCAATGTCACACCTCAAAGTGACTCTCTGTCCAGAGTAGAAAGGTGGCTGAGGAGACACTACCACCACTGTAGCTGCAGGGTAATCTGTAGCAGGTGAAGTCAAACAATCAGTAACAACAGTTACTTACTTGTCGCCATTTAGTCCAGGAGCCCAGGGGGGTCAACCTAGTTGGGAAGGTTACCAATTTTTATGGGTACTATGATGTCTGGCATGGTCCCCAGATAGAGGAACGGAACGTCTGCCGGGTTCCCTCTGGTGGGTGTGGCCAGGAGGGGTGTCAAACTGGCACCCAAAAAATGGGCTAGATCAGTTGGTGAGGTTACCACTTGAAACCTGTTGCAAATTGTTTGTCATGGTCCCCTGATTGAGGAATGGCCACTGCCAGACATTTTTGTTGGTGGGCGGGGCTTGCCAGACATCATTAACTGGAGGGGGAAAAAATGGGCTAGATCAGCTGGTGAGGTTACCACTTGAAACCTGTTGTAAATTGTTCATCATAGTCCCCTGGTAGGGAAATGACCACTGCCAGACATTTTTAGTGGTGGGTTACCCCCGGCAGACGCCCCCATATGATGACACCCCCCCAAAATGGGCTAGATCAGCTGGTGGGGTTACTGGTTGAATCCTGTTAAAAATTGTTCATCATGGTCCCCTGATAGAGAAATGACCACTGCCAGACATTTTTGTTGGTGGGTTACCCCCGGCAGACGCCCCCAATAATGGGCTAGATCATGCTGGTGGCGTTACCGATTGAAATCTGGTACCGTTCTTCATGGTCCCCTGATTGAGGAATGGCCCCTGCCAGACATTTTTGTTGGTGGGTTACTCCCACTAGACCCCCATTGTGAACACACCTTCTTGTGAAGTCGCCTGCAAGTGCCAGAGGTATATCCCTGAAACGGCCCAGACTTTGGATTAGCACACAAAGCGACATTGGAGACATCCCAAATATAACCAGTTCATGTATTATAGAGCGTAAGCACACAAGATTTATTGTGTGTAATTGTTCCATCCAGAAAGTGTTGGTCCCAAAATGTAATCAGTTCCTGCACTTAATATGGAGTGTTTGCAAACATACAAAGTTTGGAGTAAATCCAAGCACTTGTTCATAAGTAATGGGCCAAACATAAAGTCACCCATGTTTTAAGTCGGCCATCTTAAAAGCCTTGGCCTCCGAAATCAAATACTTTAATGAACCAATAATAGAGCATTAGCACACAAAATTTGGTGCAGATCCGTCCACTCTCTCAAAAGTTACAGCGAATAATTGGCTGTATGCCAAAGTCATCAGTAACAAGTGATCTCTAAATGGATATCAAAAGGAGGAGGGGGATGGTACCTGTCTTAATTTATGTTTTCTGATATCCTGAAGCCTGCTGCTTTCCAAAAAAGTATTACTTATCAAGGTTAATTACTTTTTCCTACATTCCATATGCATTTCTGTATGAAAAATAAACCGAATTTTCCATTTCCCCCAAAATGGGCATACGCCTGAAAATAAGGAGGGGGTGGGAGGTGGAAAAAAAATATTGGTGAAATTCTGAGGGCATAAGCTCTGAGAAAATATGTTCCATGGGGTCTAATATGTTTCCCTTAAATGCCACTGGCATAAATGCCATCAAAACCAGCCCATTTTGAAAAAATCTCATTTCTTAATGTTGGGCTTTGTTGTAATCGTTTAGGCAAAATCAAAATCTTTTTCGCAGGACTAATTGTAAAAGAATTTTCTTCAGCTTGGATCATTTCTATGAGATGTCCAGAGCAACATATTAAAAGTGCTAAGAAATCCTAGTTGAGGAAATGTAAAAAATAATTGAGGAAAGTGAATTTCCCATTGAAATGAAAGGGATTCGGGTGGATTTTGGAGGAAAATGAACACTACTAGTAGCCTGGCCGCCCTCCCAGTGGCGTAACAATCAGGCTACACTACTAGTACATTTTGGCCTGAAGCATGAAGGGGAAGCTACTTTCACCATATATCCCATACATTTTCTGAAAGCAAACACCCTCAGAATATTCTATAACATGGTATGGTTTGACATTGAGGTATGCCCCTTCTCATTACAATATATCCCAAAATTAAGAAATTTGGCACAAAATGGGCAATTTTTGGTGACATTTAGGCCAGCGGTGTGTAGGGAAGACATATTAGACCCCATATATGCCCAGGATTTCACCCAAGAAAATTTTCTCACATCCCAGCCACCCCTTATTTTAAAGCTTATGCCTATTTTGGGGGAAAAGGAAAAGAATATGTTTATTTCTTGAACAAAAGTGCCTATGGAATGTATTAAAGTAATAACCTTGAAGTAAAAACCTTGAAAAGTAATACTTTTTTGAAAGTAGAGGGCTTCAGGATCTCAGTAAACATAAATTTAGACAAGTTCCACCCCTCCTCCCCTTGATACCCATTTATAGATCAGCTGGTATTGGTGATTTTGATGTACTGTATAGCTAATGCATTTGGACCTCAGGTATTAAGAAAAAAGTAATCTACCCCTTATGCTATACCTTTTCTGAAAGCTTACATCCACAGGGTGTCATATAAATTGAGACAGGTCCCACCCTCTTCATCTCTTCACTATCATTAGCTTGTGTATAGCTCATTTGCACATTCAAATTATATTTTCAGAAACAAAACTTGTAATACCAAAGATGCTACTTTTCATGAGTACTTTCATTGTATAAAGAAATTACTCCCTTTTTTGGGCTATTTTGCCTGGACTAAGATGTCTTTCTGAAGGAATATATGGGAATTATGTTAATTTTCCATTGAAATCAATGGGATTGATTGTGGATTTTGAAGGAAAATATTCATAACTACATTTTGGTCTCTGAAGCATGAAGGGGAAACTAATTCACCCTACATCCCATATATTTTCTGAAAGCTTACACCATAAGGATGTGACATAACATGCAAGGTGTGACAGTGAGGCATGCCCCATCCTCCTCATTACAATAAAGCCCAAAATTAAAACAAAATAAGTTTTTGATGACATTTATGCCAGTGGCATTCAGGGGAAACATATTAAACCCCATAAAACATATTTTCTGAGAGCTTATGCCTTCAGAATTTCACCAATATTTTTCCACCTCCCACCCCCTCCTTATTTTCAGGCGTATGCCCATTTTGGGGGAAATGGAAAATTCGGTTTATTTTTCATACAGAAGTGCATATGGAATGTAGGAAAAAGTAATTAACCTTGATAAGTAATACTTTTTTGGAAGGCAGCAGGCCTCAGGATATCAGAAAACTAAGACAGGTACCATCCCCCTCCTCCTTTTGATATCCATTTAGAGATCACTTGTTACTGATGACTTTGGCGTACAGCCAATTATTCGCTGTAACTTTTGAGAGAGTGGACGGATCTGCACCAAATTTTGTGTGCTAATGCTCTATTATTGGTTCATTAAAGTATTTGATTTCGGAGGCCAAGGCTTTTAAGATGGCCGACTTAAAACATGGGTGACTTTATGTTTGGCCCATTACTTATGAACAAGTGCTTGGATTTACTCCAAACTTTGTATGTTTGCAAACACTCCATATTAAGTGCAGGAACTGATTACATTTTGGGACCAACATTTCTGGATGGAACAATTACACACAATAAATCTTGTGTGCTTACGCTCTATAATACATGAACTGGTTATATTTGGGATGTCTCCAATGTCGCTTTGTGTGCTAATCCAAAGTCTGGGCCGTTTCAGGGATATACCTCTGGCACTTGCAGGCGACTTCACAAGAAGGTGTGTTCACAATGGGGGTCTAGTGGGAGTAACCCACCAACAAAAATGTCTGGCAGGGGCCATTCCTCAATCAGGGGACCATGAAGAACGGTACCAGATTTCAATCGGTAACGCCACCAGCATGATCTAGCCCATTATTGGGGGCGTCTGCCGGGGGTAACCCACCAACAAAAATGTCTGGCAGTGGTCATTTCTCTATCAGGGGACCATGATGAACAATTTTTAACAGGATTCAACCAGTAACCCCACCAGCTGATCTAGCCCATTTTGGGGGGTGTCATCATATGGGGGCGTCTGCCGGGGGTAACCCACCACTAAAAATGTCTGGCAGTGGTCATTTCCCTACCAGGGGACTATGATGAACAATTTACAACAGGTTTCAAGTGGTAACCTCGCCAGCTGATCTAGCCCATTTTTTCCCCCTCCAGTTAATGATGTCTGGCAAGCCCCGCCCACCAACAAAAATGTCTGGCAGTGGCCATTCCTCAATCAGGGGACCATGACAAACAAAAAACAGGTTTCAAGTGGTAACCTCACCAACTGATCTAGCCCATTTTTTGGGTGCCAGTTTGACACCCCTCCTGGCCACACCCACCAGAGGGAACCCGGCAGACGTTCCGTTCCTCTATCTGGGGACCATGCCAGACATCATAGTACCCATAAAAATTGGTAACCTTCCCAACTAGGTTGACCCCCCTGGGCTCCTGGTCTAATTAGGAAACATTTTGTTTCTACATTCAGGTGATATTGTAAACATATATAAAATATAATACATAATATAAGTACACACAACAGAGTGCTTACCTAATGTCTCTTTAGAAATGACAAATGAACCCAAGGCTATAAGAAAGAGAGATCATTGAAGCAGTGAACTACAATGCAACAAATACTTCCATTGTGTGGCTGGACATTAATCTATAAAGTTGAGGAGTATGGTAGTTTGCATTTGAGAGAAGGCTCCATAGTATGTTTTGAAAGACCATGCAGCCATCCCGTCTATTCAGAATACAAACATGCATTTCCAAGACAATAATATATATTTCAACTCTTAGTATGTTGTCCTTTTTAGCTGGGCTAGCACAAATTCATTTTTTTATCTGATTTTACAGTGTTCCAATCTTTTTGTAAAAGTATGTTAGATAAATGCACTTACAAATGAGCAGCAATCCTTTACTGTGGTCCATGTTGTACTTTCTGTGTGTTTCTGAGAAGTTATCTTCCGTACCGCACATAATGGTAAACTATTAATAGATATGTTTCCTCTTAGCTGTCTGTCACCAACATATATTTTTTTTTCTCAAGGTGTAAAGTTCAGGGTGTTCAATACTCAAATACACATACAGATGTACCCTCACACCTCACATTTTTTCATGCTAACTTTTGTCTTTGCTTACTCTGATGGATAACCACAGTTGCTTAATCAGAGAAGGCATGAACTATGCAGCTCAAACTATGGTGATGGTTAGACGTAAGATTCAGGATTCAGCATGAACGTTCTTGTGTGTTGGCTCCTCAAAAATGCAGTAGGGTAGTCAATGCCGAGCAAGATATTTCTAGATTAGCCACTTCATGGAACCATAATCACATGAGAGTGGTCCAGTAGTCAACCTTCTAAAAGGCTCTACCTTTACCCTATTCCTAACCCTAACCCCCTCAACCCTCTTCCTAACCCTAAAATGAGGGGAGTAGTGACTGGAAGGCACCATTGAGGGCAAAAAATACCAAAGACCGCAAAAAATGAACATCTTTACTTAGAACTTTACTTTACCCTCATCAACATCTTACAGTAACATAATATGTTATATATTTGCTTATTTCTTTAATGCATTGTATGTGTAAAACTTTCAAGTTACATGTAGTATACAGTTAGTATTTGCAAAGTGCAAGAAGATGTAAAACTTTTCTAGGTCCTCCCCCTAGAGTAAGACGTTTGGTTTGGATCAGATCAAAAGTCAAAGTAAAAGCGAACTTTATTGTCAATCAAACTCTATAACAGTAAATTGCAATCAGACTGAAATTGCGTCTATCTAACTCCAAATGTGCACACCCGACATACAACTAAGGTATATAAGTGTATTAAGACTCACAACTCACTTGAACATAAAGTGCAATTTATATCAAGATATCAGGCATGATAAGAGATATCGCTAACAGTAGACGGTAACACAACAAGCAACAAACATAGACACTATGAGCATACATTCTAGACTGTCAGTGTTTTAAGAGTCCTTGAGGTATGCATGTTGCTGGAGAGCGATAGTATTGAGTTACAACAAGGTGCAACGAGGCAAGGTGCAAGCAGCATCATGGAGATGAAAGTTGTAAGCTTTGATGCAGACTTCTCACGACTTCTGATCTTGCTTTAAAAGAGGCCATATCTTCATAGTCAGATTTGGTGTCTGTCGATAGAAAATAATAGTTTTCTCCTATACTGTATTTTACTTAGAAATTATAACAACTCTTAATGCACAATGCACAATATCTTTTTCATTAGGCCTATTGTTGGATGTATCATTAGAAGAAGTATCATTAACATTTAGATAGACTCACTTTTCTGATGAGACATGCAATCTTGGTTGACATTTTGGACTGGTCTTGCACCTACAACTGGAAGAGTATGCAATTATTATTATAGCTTACATATACATGCAAGAATAGTATACTGTGATGTACAAATGGAGATAACATGGTACCTCTTTTCATAGTCACATATTGTGACTCTTCCCCATTGCATCCTTCAGGTTGGCTCATATTTGGATTCTGATGGTTGTTTTGACTTTTCTGACCACTAAGGGCAGACAGACAGGGATTGCTGTAACATTTGTATAGGCATCCTGTGCTAGAATTACTTTTAGAAGCAAGTATACTGGCATAATGTAATTTGTACAGCTTATTTAGATACATTCAGGTTAAAAACAGCAAACGTACCACTTCAATATTTGTGTGACAGGTCCTGTTTTGGAACAAGAGGCAAAGAGGCAACAGTTCAATACTCCTGATTTTCTGTGTAAGAAAAATGTACCCAAAATACTGTACCAGTACCAAAGTGTTTTTTACCTTGCGGCTTCATGAAGCAACACAGCCAAACCAATAGTCTAACCATGGCCATTATGATGACTAGTCCAGTTACTATATATGCTTGTAGTTTGATGGATTCCAAATTAGAGGCTGAAATTAAAAACCTGTTATTCATATCAATCATATTGTGTAAAAAAAATAGGAATTGTATTGTTATGTACAGTAGGAATTACCTTTGATTGCAATCCAGCTCTCTTGTGTCTCTCCCATCTCTGTGTTGTTGCACTTATAGAGGCCTTCATGTGACTTTGAGACTGCAGGGATGGTCATCTCTCCTGTGGTGGAGGTCTGGAGGAGTGTCCCATCTTTATAGAAGTCAGCACTGATGTTTGATGGCTGGTAGCGATATCTGCAGCGCAGAGTCAGAGGATCTCCCTCAGTCACAGGATGGACAGGACTTTGCAGCATTACATTAGCAGCTGCATAGAGCACAGTGATGACATTAAAAATCTAATTATTGCAATAATGCTTCTATTCTGCAACATCTGAATGTATTTAATACATGTGTTTCTGATCCATTTGTTGTGATGTTTTTAATTATAAAACAATTAAACATGCAGAGCCCAACAACACACCCCTTGCCTTAAATTTCCATACTGGGATTATGACTGGGCGTAGATCTAGTTATACTACAAGCGTACCAGTCAAAATCAAATGATCTATTAGTTCACTATGAACTAAAGGGTAAATCATACTCATTCTATGTCCTTTAATATACTGACTCACCGGATACAGTCACTTTGACAAAATTGCTCATCTTTGATGACAGTAGGTCTCTTCTGTGCGTTCCTCTGCAGCTATAGTCTCCACTGTGCGAGGAACTAGTCATTTGAACTGTGTAGATTGAACTCTCAGTGTTTAGTCTGATTCTATCCTTAAACCAGGTGTATCTCCAGTCCTTCTGTCTCTCTTTCTGTAGGCCTATGTCACAACTGAGGGAGAGTGTCTGACCCCTGAAAATGTCTGTCAAGGACATTGGCGTTACAACAGCTTTCAGCTCTGCACAAAGAAAAAGAGTATTGTACATTATGGTAGTTTCATTAGTCTGAGTTCATTCAGGGTACATGCAAGCACTGGGAGTTCAGCTTTCAGCACTGTACAGTATCAAGTTCATTGATGTCATTGTCTGTTCTCATAGTAATTTCTGTATTACATTAGCAATGTGGGCTGAGTTCTTTAAAAAAAAAATTGGTGCTGTAACCATGTACTGTAAACAAATACGAACGAGTACCTAAAAATAACTAAAAATATTTTGAATTCAAGCATGCTAATGCGTGAAATCCAATCTAATTGTATCATCAACCTTTTAAGCAAATCCAACTCCTCTCACCAGTTCCAACCAAGTGGTAACAATCTAAGACATCCCAACATACAGAAATCCACTTCAGGGAGGTGTCATCGTTGCTGTCCTCCAACAACAGCACAAATACTAATATTCAGAACACTAATATTCAAAATACAAGACACAGCACAAAGGAAATACAACTATTCTGTCACACCTGTGTATTTTCTTATCCTTTCTCTAGGGTCATCTGAACTCCAATAACAGGGTATATACAGGAATCCTGTTGCTGAATTTACTACCATTTACTACCTTTTTTCCTACCTTTTACAATATTTTTACTACCTCCACAACATCTAGCAGCGCACTTTTTTTTTCTTTGGGGAGAGGGGTGGCATCCTATCAAGGCACCCCATCAACATTTTTTGCATTGACAGCACCCCTAAGTTACTGTAAATTCTTGCTTATGATACAGCTTACTTGTGTCAGGACACCGTATTAGGCTAATACTCCCATCATCATTAACACTTTAACATTCAGGATCATATATATCATTGTTTTGAATATGTTTATTATTTACCTCTATATTTATCACTCATGTGGACATTTAAGGTTACACGGGACTCATCATAAGAGAACAGGATTGGGTGAGAGCCGTCTGGCCTTTCCCCATTCAATTTCTCATGAGTCCTATGCGCAATTAAGCGCACAGGCAGGCGCATGCTGACAATAGCTTCAGTGATCTTTCCACATTTCTTTGAAATATTCAAAATCACTGTATGTTTGAAACACTTAAAAAAAAAAAAAAAAAACATTACTCACGTGCTATTTGGCTATATTTTCTTAAATCTAGCCTCATTCATAGCACTGGTGATTTGCAAAGTCAAGCTAGGGAAAGTCTAGTGACCGGATATGAAAACATGAAGTAGGCTATGCCCTCAAAAGACAGAGTGGAAGTAATTTAGACATCTAAATGGGAACTTTTTAACAGATGACAGACAAATTCAACATCAAAATTTAAAATGTTTTGCGGCTCCCCTCTTGCGCTTCGGCAGAACGGTTTGACAATAAATAGGTTGTAGAGGAGTCTCGATGGATATTCTCATCCGCAATGACCTGCTTCACCCACTGTCTCTGGTGCAAACTTTTATCCTCATGGGTGTTTTAAGTCCTTAATGACGTGACAGACAACAAAAAAGGGGCGACAGTTTCACTCACAGCCTTTTACCTCAAGTCGTCTAATCTTCATAGCCTTTGTTACTGTTCCGTTCCTTTATTTGAAATTAACTAATAGCGAACTTGCGAAGAGATCTGGCAGGTAGCCTACAGATTGATTGAGCGCGCGTGAGGTAGGCAGGAGTGACATCATCTGTCACTCAGGTTCCACTCGCAACGCAAAATTATAAGTCTACAGAAGTTTAGTAATTTAAGGAGTTAGGATGAATGTAAGTGAAACAAATTGAAAAATTTAGCGTCATTTGGATGGGGGCTTAAATATTTACTACCTCATCAGATGATGCTTCTTACTTTTTACTACTTTTTACTGGCCTTAATTTGACCTGATTTCATTTACTACCTTTTACAACTTTTTACAAACCCGCGGACACCCTGAATAAAAGACTGTGAACTCCAGTGAGAGAGTATGAAGCTATTAGTGTCTGTAGAGTATATTATACGTGAAATGGTGTTCATTGACAACTAACAGAGCAGCTGTTTATACACACGTGCGCGCACACACATACACACACACACACACACACACACACACACACACACACACACACACACACACACACACACACACACACTATACCGATGTAGAATTGCTCACGGTTTCGTGTTTTAAGTCATACTTTCATGCCATACATTTTCTACTTGGAGTAAGAGCACAAGGATCTTCCTGTTTACATTAGTCTGACTCACATTAAGACCTGGATACATACTGTATATTCATACTGTTGAGGCGAAGATCCAATTTCAATTTCACAATACATTCATCACTTTACATATGTACACTATTAGAGCAAAACATACAGCCTACCGTACCCAATGTGGAACATTTATGGGAAACTAGGCCTATATTTACTGTGAGTATTACTCACATCCTTACTCACCCTCTGTTTGTGAAGAGACGATTATGGACAAACTCAGAACTGTTGGTGTATGCCAGTGAAGAGAAAAACAAGTGCAAATTACAAATGTGGAATATTAACAGACTCATTAGGAAAGAAAGAGGCCAGGTCTCCCTGGAAGAAGAGTTACTCTAACTCAATGGGACTTCCTGGTTAAATAAAGGTTAAATAAAAATAAAAAAAGGAAAGGACACATTTTTGAGGACCACACACTTGGTCCTCACAAGCGTGCACACACACACACACACACACACACACACACACACACACACACACACACACACACACACAGAGATGGGATGAAAAAACTTACACAACAGTAGAGACATGTGCCTTAGCTCCATGCTGTCTGCCATTTTACTCTATCTGTTCGGACTAAAATGTATATCCGTAGTGTGTACAACATATATTAGTATGTGTCTGTGTACACGTATGTATTGCTAAAACTATGATGCTACACCACTAGACTTAATGAAACAGCAACAATAACAGTACTGATGATAACACAAGGAGAGACTTTTACCGTCCACCAATCACCAATGATTTTGTCTGTGACAGGGGAACTCCAGAGAGATGGCTCATCTGTACCCGCTCACAACAAAGTGGTTCTAATCTCTCACACCATCTCTTAATCTTTGAGCACAGTTACATGCACACTGAAAAAAACTATTTTTATCAGAGTATTCAATTTTTCAGTTAAAGGCAAGGTTCAGAATTTTGGACATAGGACCTCATTTCCAAGTAAGCCTGATTGATATCTGTTAGTGGAGACATTTCATCCAGTCCTTGTGGCTGCCAAGCTTCTTGGTGCTAAGCTATCGTAAATGAATGGACTTTGGCATTATAATGTATTTGCTTTGGATGTACTGTGGAGTGTGTGGGACTGTTTATTGGCTGGGTAATGAAATCCATTCACTTGCACTAGCTCAGCACCTGTTCAAGGAGGGAGGTAGGAAACCAGCTCAAAATAAAAGAAAGCTAATAGTTACAGCATAACATTGCAATTTTACTAGCCTAGAACTCTAGACGTACCCCTAGCGGTAGCAAATTTGAATTTCCACAGCGGATACGTCTAAAGACCCCGTTAGAAAACCGCTGTATCCTGACTCTGGCGGCGGATAACCAATCACAGCATGAAATGTGTACAGGAAATCGTAAGGCGGGCTTAGTACTATGACGACAGTCCTGCTCAAACCAGAGCCATATATAGAGAATCGTCTTTGGCTTTAGTTTTGGAGGAATTGCACTTGTCATTTTCTTCGAAAGTGGAACAAGAAAGTGCACTGAAGTCTTTCGTTCTGAAAAAAAAGATGTTATAAAGTTTGATATACCAGCTGGTACCACTGGCCGGAACGCTATCCTATTACGTGGAGAGGCAGTTTGAAAGACAACGCAATCACCCGCCCCTCCATTGAGGCACAGTGTATCAGTGGTCTCCAAACTATACATTCTTATGATATAGTCTGGCGTGTCAGGCTACCAGTTTACTAGTTTTACAGCAAAAATAGCACAGTGTCCCTTTAATTGTTTAGTGGTATTTTAAGGTATTATTGTCAAGGATTGTATTTATTGTTTGTATTGGCTAAACCAAGAAAGCACCTCATATTCCTTCGAACACATTTACAAATATATTTCCAGTGATTAGCCTGTGTTTACAGTTATGCGTATATGGAAATACAGAAACAGGATGTGAAGTAGGCAGTGTGGTTGGTGTTGTTAATGTGGAATTCACAGCTTACACAAGTGTGTCTGTGGAAGAGGATAATTCTGTCTTGCTTCACAAATATACAATTTTACCACTTCCCCAGTTACTCCCTTACTCAGCGTGTCACTGACACATTCACACGGTTAAAGTAGTAGACTTGGGGGACTTCCAAAAAGGTGGTTAAGTGAGAAACTTGGCGTATAATGAACCCAGGAAACATTGTAAACCTGCTAAGGAGCCTGCCGACTATGATTAGTGAAGAGAATGAGGACTCCAGGCTTTTCTATCAGCAGGTTTAACACTACCTCTGGCTTAAGGCGGCCGCACACCGTCTCTGGTAGCATTGCGGAGCACTTTCAAATGTAAGCATTTCCATTTCACCTCCATACATTAGCGGTGGTGGCACTGGCAGAGTTCAGCACTGGTGTGCAGGCTTGTAGTGAAAATAAATTACATTGAATGCTGTAAGTGCAGTACTCCACTCTTTGTCAGAGCCGGAGTGCGGACACCTTCTTGGAACCCTCCCCCTGGTCAATAGGATGTGGGTCATTACAATGTTATGACCACTTGGCTCTGAGTGACAATGTCAATAACATAGAAGGAGACAACACTTGTAGTAACATTAAATAATTATTTATTAAATAAAGTATCAAAAAAGGAGTCAGTACTCCTTCCTCCAAAGTTACCATTGAATAATGTGATGAGGGAGAGAGACAACCACAGCACGAGAGAGCCAGGTCGTAACATCAATGAGCGTTAAACGCATAAGGCGCTGGTTAAAGCTCCAGAAAGATCCAAATAACCACAGGTCGTGATCTGAATCAAACAATAAATGAGTGCACACCACCACCATCAAAGACTTTAGACTGTTGGAAGGCCCAAAGGAAACCAAGAGCCTCCATTTCGATCGCTGAATAGTTTAACTGATGGCGACGAAATTTCCTTGAGAAATGAACGGGTCTATCGTGATCACTATTGACGCTAGCGCGTGTAGGAGTGTCAAAAGGGTCTTTGGTATTTTTTTGCTCTCAACGGTGCAAAGGTTAGGATGAGGGTTGAGGGGGTTAGGGCTAGGAATAGGGTAAGGGTAGTGCCTTTTAGGCTGTGCTGCCTGGAAGATGCCGTTGGGGGCAAAAAACACCATCAAGCTGTCAAAAGACAATCATGTAACTTCTTCTTCGTTGTTGCAATTCCGAATGACTAAGATGACTATCCGTATCATACTTACACCTACAGTTTGATGTCTGAACAGTCTTAACACTAGGGCTAATCTCCTTATTTTACTGTATATGGTGTTGTAGGATAAATCATGCAGAGAATATATCATGAATAACAAAAAACATTTCAAAAAGTTGTTTTTTAAAATCTTTATTTAAATTGCAAATGGAAGATATATTATATGCTGTATGGCTGCATGGACTGGAGAATGAAACTAAAGCAAAGTTTGGTCAATAAATAGCAATTTAAAAAAATCTATTTTAAATTAGGTGTATCCGTCACAGAAAATGCTTTGCTCATTGTGATCATGTGTTTATTGTGATATTAAATTATTAGCCTTTCACTTCTTTGTGTTTCCTGCTATCATGATTGTCAAGTAGCCTTGAGCAAAGGGCCTGTCATTTCGGTGGCCAGTATGCACAATACTGAAAAAAATATAAAATAAAGCAAATTTTTGCAAGCCATTTTGGATTCCAGTCTTGTACCACTTTTGCCTGCTTCTGTACCCTATGATTGAGTGTTGTCTTTGCACTGCTCTTGGAGTGAAGATCTGCTGTTGTGTTCATTTATCCTGTTGTGCACCTTCATCATATCAGAATAGATGCTTCTTGGGTATGCTTCATAGGAAGTCGGCCACCAACATGTTTCGTTTTGGCCTGTGAAATAGTTACAGAGAAGTCAAAGAAAAGAATTACTCAAGAATTCTCTGTAATATCAAAACAAAGAAATGCGTCAATTTTTACACACACACACACACACACACACACACACACACACACACACACACACACACACACACACACAGACTCACACTCACACACACACACAAGAATATGACATTTCACTCACTCGATACCACTGTCGGCGCATCTCCTTCAGCTCAATCTCAGTAAAGACCACATCACTGGGTCCACTTGAGGCCCCTACTGGGAAGATTGAGAATTACAATTATTTCATCGTATTTAACATGAATTAAATGATGAATTCCCCTGTGGGAAAATAAACTAACCGGATGGCCATGGCACTTTGCCAGACTTTTCTCCCTGTTGGTCCACAGGTCTGCTTTGTGCTTCACTCGACTCCCGATTGGTGCTCTGCCAGACTCTGCCACTAGATGGAGATAGAAACTGTGAAGAATGGCATGGACCCGTGGCATAATATCTTTTTATTACAGGGAAAGGGTTAATAATGAAAAGGAACAGAAATACTTACAAAAGCCTTCCAAGATTGAACAAGCCTACAGAAAGATCAATGATTCATTAAGGTGCAAAACAATCTTTATCAAATTCATAGAATGAGCAAGAGATCAACATAATGCAGGCAGCAGAACATCTAGCCTGCAATATGTGTATAGGCCTATGTTCATTGTGGATAAATTGCATTCTGCATGAAATCTCTAATCTGCATGTATTTTATGGTTCTTGGGTCATACTGAACCGTAGGAGTAGGTAGTGAGAAATGCAATTTTCACATAAAAACTTGGCTTGTATAATAATAACACTGGGATATTCAGTATTAGCATTAGCAAAAGAGTTATACTACCTCTAAAGCGATACAGCAGAGCCAGTAAGATCACCAGTACCAGTGTGACAGACAGTCCCACCACTAGCCAAAGTGCCAGAATCTTTCTGGAGCGAGTGTCTGATGGGAACA
Source organism: Sardinella longiceps (assembly GCA_027497455.2). Lineage (NCBI taxonomy): Eukaryota > Metazoa > Chordata > Actinopteri > Clupeiformes > Clupeidae > Sardinella > Sardinella longiceps. Next base: position 27,192,874 of record JAODXP020000028.1, on the reverse strand, counting down.
AGACATATAGTAGCAGGTAACATGCAGTACTTCATCTGTCAGCTGTTCATAATGCTTTTTGTTGCATAGAGTCTCTGTTGTTTATCTGTTGCTTTTAAAAGGCATCCCAGGCAAGCCTGCCATTTTTTTAAGTGTAGAGGCCACATGTTGCCTAGTTTGCCTTTAAAAGTGGATTTTTTTAACCAGAATTGTTTGCCAATTGGTTCGTTCAAAACAGAAACCATATTTGGTTCCGAACCAGTTTGAACAAATAAATATAGTTCCTGAATACATGTAGTTACTGTAATATCATTCCATGTCAGCTTATTCTTTTAAATTGGCTATTAATAGTCACAATATTGTCCATTTGACATTGTACAATTTTCCCTTGAAAGAAATCATTGAGACTTGGAGACTTCAGTAGCCTTGATTAAAAGTGAGTTTAGATTTTGGGCAAATCTCCACCTGGGAGCTTCCAGCTCACCTTTGGTTCTGACGGTAACCCAGCTCTCAGGGGACTCTCCCCTGTCAGAGTGCCTGCAACGGTAGCGCCCCTCGTGGGACTGGGTCACCTCTGGGATGATCACCTCCCCAGTGATGGTGGGCTGTAAAGGCGATCCGTCCTTGTAGATGTCGGCCTCGACGTTGGCGGGGGTCTTACGGTAGCTACAGCGAAGGGTCAGAGGTTCCCCCTCCATCACAGGGTGGACAGGGCTCTCCAGGATCACATCAGCATCTGTACAATACAGTACACTGCATATACACACAATGGAGTAAAAATGCAAGGAGTGAAGGCAGCATCTCAAATAGATACACTAAGGGGTTTGTTGTAGTGATGACTTTACCATTTATACCATTTATTTGTTGTTTTACATATGTAATATACTTATTTATGTAGGGCTATATATGTTGGTAGGTATGTGCTATTTATGTATTCACCAGCACAGATTTGGGGATTTATGGTTTCTTTTCTCTTCTGCACTCATGAGGAGGCAGTACTGTGGGTATCATTATAAAATGGCCACATGAGCAAATTATATTTTTTGAGGGTGATCTATGTTTGAAATTGTTTCTTGCATATAATAGCAGAACCAATATATTTTATGTATTTTCAAAATGACTCCAAGCCCTGTGGAATCTTGGGAAGGGGGTTGGGGTTGGGGATGAGGGAGGAGTTTCCTACTCCCTGGGGGTGTGCCACACTATTGTCAATACACAAAGTGTCCTCTGTCTCCATCTCCAACACTTACCATGAAAAGTGACATTGACAGGATTGCTCCGCAGCCCGAAGTCGGACTGACACCAGTACACCCCGCTGTCCGTCTCGTGTGGGTGGACAATGGTGCAAGTGGATCCCACCACTGACCTCCATCCTGCCGGGCATTCTGTTAACTCCCCTCGTTCTGTGAACCACCTCAGCCTCAAGCCGACATGGTTGTCCTGCATCTCACAGCTCAGGGCCATGGATTTATAGATGAAGTGCTGGGTTCTGTTGGGCCTGATGATTAGAGAGGCAGGAGGAGACACGCCTGTGCACATTTGAAATGAAAATGTATGTACAGTATGTAGGTCTGATGTAGGTTTATTGTATGACAAGAACAAAACAGAGCTGTCTTTCATACCAGATGAACTTGGGATACACAGCAAGTACAGCACAGTACAGTAGAGTAGAGTACAGTAAAACAGAGAGTATTCATTCAAAATAACATGAGAATGAAGTCATTCATAAGTCTACGTTAATTGGATACAGTATGGGTTTCTGAGACATTGACATTGACATTGTAGGATAACATAAAATCGAGTCACTTAGGACTATGGACTTTCAGATATCATATTTTCATTTATCAAGGAATCTTACTGGACTAACAGAATAGTCGTTCTGATTTGAATGGTTACTGGTTTCATTGGATCACTATGTGCAGTATCAATGTGCAGTATCAACATTTGGGTTCTACATCAGTGCATTGAAATTAATGAAATCAAGTGTTTAATCTAAGATTATTTTATAGCTCCATGTGTAACTGACTTACCAGTGACCCAGACAGGTTGGAGTTTGCTGTATTTAGTGTAGTACGGCGGATCTCCTCTCTCTGCCCGGCATGTGTACAGACCTGAGTGCTGCAGTGCCGCTGGTATAATGGTGAAGATACCTCCGCCACTGTAGACGAGAGTTTGCTTAGCCGCGGAGTCGGCTCTGTACCAGTGGAACCTCCAGCCATCTAAAGAGCCCTTCACTTCACAGGCCAAGGTCACAGAGTCGCCCTCGTGCACCCAGATCTGCGTAGGTGCACTCAGCAGGGCCAGGGGCCTCTCTGTGGTATGGAAAATAAACATCACAGTTTATGAACTCTACAATGCACTCATTCAAACAAACAAACAAACAAAATGGTATTTTGACAAAAACAATACAGTTTGGCTATTGAGTATCTGAATGCTTTTCTCAAAGTGGCTGAAAACTAATGAGTCACTTAACAACAGTATAGCAGCAAGTCGCTAATAACAGGGATGGTTGGGTGGCAAGTCAAGACACTGGGCCTTATTCACCAACCATTCTCTATTTATTTTAAATCCCACTTATGCAGTTTTAGAAGATTTGTGTTCAACAATATAGGTTTTTAAACAGCGCCTTAAGAGTAAATTTAAGAAAAATCTTAAGAAGTTATTAGGGAATGAGGCCCATTGTGAGTAAGCCATTATCTTAGAACCCCCTAAAGCCGGCCGCACTTTTGAATCCGACAATTTTGCAAGAACCTAGCCCCGTAGCATGAGAAATAACAATGGATGTCAATGGACGCCTCCAACCAAATAGACTTCAATCGTAATTCTCAATCGATGGCGGGAGGGTTCGGCGCTGGTGTGCGGGGTTGCATTGAAAACAATGGAATAGAATGATGGAAGCAGAGTGCTCAGCACTGTGTCGGAACTGGTGTGCGGTGGCCTTAACTCACCAAACACTGACACGCCGTAGGGTTCGCTCATCTCTGAGTATGTGTGTTCGTTCCTTTTCCGGCCGATGCACGTGTATACATCACCTCGGTGACCATACACCAGTGTGACACGGTATTCTTTCTCCCGGTTCAAGGGGTTGTTAAGATAATTGTTTTTATACCAGACATAGTCCCAGTCCATGTCTGTGGTGCCATAAATGTCACATCGGAGAGTAATGGTCTCACCACTGAAGATCCGTGTCCAGTTGGACAACAGGGTAATGAAAGCCTTTGGTCTCTCTAGATTTAGGGCAGAATGAAGAAGAAAGAATAATTGAATTTAATTGTTTAATTTGACACATTAAATGCAGAGTTAAATTAATACTGCTGTGTCTGGAACAGAATTAAGAGAAAAACAGAACATGTATGACACTGCATGTTTTGTAGTTCTTGTGTATGTTGATGCTTTTTCCTATACCTGTGACTTCTATCCAAGTGGCATTGCTGTAATGCGTATAATAGATCGGACTGCCTCTTCCAGCGCTACAGAAATACAGAGCTTCATCAGACACTTTCACATAGTTGATGGTGTAGAAGTTCTCACTGGACTGGGCCACAGGTTCAGAGTTCTGTGAGTCTCGGTACCAGTAGAATGTCCACCCAGTGGCAGAGGATGGTTCCAGCTCACAGGTCAGGGTCACAGGTGACCCAGTGTAGATATGATCTGATCTGTTGGAGGTTAGCCGAGGCTTTGGCTTGAAATCTACATGGGGGGTTGAAACACAAATAATAAAGCTTTTCATATTCACCATACCAATATCATTTGCTGCATATAACTGCAATTTTTTGGCTATATGTTACAGTAATCAATTTAAACTCTTCTGCATAATTTTGAAGTTAGGTAGTAAATATTGACAATTGCCATTAAGAGTTAATGGTAAGAAGTATAGAAATGCTACATATCTATGGCCATACTTGCACCTGATCCCTCACCTAGTATATTCAGGGTGACGTTCTCACTGATCTGCGATACTCTGGGTCTGGCGTCTCTCTCCCCCTGACACCAGAACTGGTCCTGGTCGGAGTCCGTTACCCCTCGGATGACAAAAGTGTTCCCAACTCGACTGTAGCGTTCAGACTGTGTAGTGGAATCGGAGGAGTTGCGTCGGTACCACCTGTATGTCCAGTCTCGGAGATACTGTATGGCGCATGTGAATGTCACTATTTCTCCACTGAACACGGGGCTAGAGGGTTGGACAGTCAGGGTCGCAGAAGGCAAGGCTAAATTAAAGGGAAAAAAAGTATATTTCATGTTCATGCAATTGCAAAAAATCTTTCTCTTTTGCTGCTTGGCAACACTTGTGATGTGAAAGCATTTTGAAATTCCTGCTGTTGTGTATGCAATAAAGTGTAACTTAATTCAATTTCACAAAAAAAATGTAAATTGCGAAGTATTATATATGCTGATGAAAATTATTCCCACCAACCTGTGACAGAAACGTAGACATAAGCGCTCATGTGTGAGGACGTGGGTCTGGTGTCCTTCTCTCCCTGGCACCAGTAATGGTCCTGATCGGATTCAAGAGCTCCCTGGATAACAAGGCTATTTGCATCTCTTTGGTACCGGTCAGATTGAGGCACTGGACTCTGAGAGCTTCCTTTGTACCACTTATATGACCAGTCACTGTGAGATTCCAGCACACATGTCAGAGTGACCGTCTCCCCGGTGAACACTGGATTCCGGGGCTCTGCTGTTAGTGAGGCTGTTGGCAAGTCTGGAAGAACCAATCAAAATTGATGACAAAATTGAACAATCAAAAAAGGAAGTGGTAATAGGAAAATGATGTTTAAGATCATGTTCCGGTTTTGAATGTATCATGGTGACAAAGAAAAAAATTAAATATACATGACAAATGAGAATTTTAAAGTGCATTATTGTACCCTTTGTTTTTCTTTTTCTTCTAAATTTCCAGCATGTATTAAACACATTGAGCCCCTAAAATCAAAACAGCTGTAAAATGTTCAACCTGTTTAATGCTCGTATCGTTTAAACTCACCTGTCACGGTCAGGTAAATGGGATCACTCATCAGCGAAGACGTGTTACTCTTCCATCTCTCCCCTTGACACCAGTACTCATCCTGGTCCAACTCTGAAGCCTCTTTGATGGTGATGATGTTTCCACCTTTGCTCTGGCGGTCTGTGGGAAGGGCATCAGTCTGTGGGCTTCCTCTGAACCAGCTGTAGGTCCAGTCACTGCGGGAGGCCGTCACACACTCCAGAGTGACCGTCTCTCCAATATATATGGGGCTGTCTGGTGTAATTGAGATTGACACTTTGGGCAGGCCTGAGACAGAAAAAGACATAGAGTAGAGATACTCTGTGAACAATTCTGTAAACGTTGCTTTCAAATGGAACATCTTAAATCACAAATACTTATACATCTTATAAAAAAAACTATATAACACGTTATATTGTATGAGCATAAGTGTGCATACAAAAAAATAAAAATCTCAGGGCATCTAGTCTTTACAGCCTCAGACAGAAGCACAGCACAACACAGAAACACTCAAAAATAGTGAACTCATCCATATTTTTTTTTTAGAAAAAACAAAGTTTGTGTGTAGAAATATTCAATATAAGACATTAGGTTAAATGAGTTGGAGATGGGGGCGCCGTGGCTCAGTGGGCTAGAGCGTCGTGCCGTTACTCCGGGGACACGGGTTCGAGTCCGACCCAAGGTCATTTCCTGATCCCACCCCATTTCTCTCTCCCACTTGTTTCCTGTCCATCTCTGTACTGTCCTATCCGATTAAAGGCAAGAAGCCCAAAAAATATCTTTAGAAAAAAAAAATGAGTTGGAGATGTTGCCCACCTGACACGGTCAAAGTGATAGCCCCACTGGTCTCAGAATGCTGGGAGTCGCTCTTGCGGGTGCCCCTACAGGTGTAGTCTCCGCTGTCTGTCTCCGCCGCGGGACTGATGTCATACTCCTGCTCCTCGCTGATCTGGCTGTATCCCACATAGCCCCTCTTATACCAGCTGAACTTCCAGTCTTCCGCATCATCCCCATCCTCAATGTGGCAGCGGAGCAGCGCTGACTCACCACTGAAGATCTCCATGTCCTTCGGGGTTAAAATCGCCACCGCCTGTGGTCTCGCTGAATGCATATCATATCACATAGACATGGTAAGGCCTTTGAATTTTTACATTTTAATGAGGCCCACATATGAATCCAATGTTACACCACTGTAAATGTTATAATTACTATACATATGAGTTTAGCGTCTATCATTTTTGTAGTAATTTTGTATATATTAATATAATATTCTCTAACTAATATTCAGAACAGGAGGTTAAATTATGTCATTTTGATATATCAATTTCAAACACTATATTAGCACTGTATTAGCATGATTCCTATGGGAATTGTAATAGGGCTAGATAACTAAAAAGTTATATGCTTCTCACCTAACACAGTCAGTGTCACAGACTCACTGGCCTGGGAAAACTTAAAGTCCCTTTTCCTCAGACCAGTGCAGGTGTACTTCCCACTGTGGGACTCGTCTGCAACTGTTATCCTGTAAATGTTGGATTCTCCCACAGCATCGGGCTTCATCTTCTGTCCGTCCTTCCGCCAGCGGTACCTCCAATCGGATGTCAGCTCTCCTGGGATGTCGCACCTGAACGTGACCGTCTCCCCGTTGAAGATCTGCGGCCAGTCAGGCCTCTGGAGGATGACTGCTTGGGGTCTCTCTGGTTTACCAGGGGTATATGAAAAAGACATAAAGTATGATATAAACAATGACAAACAGTATACATAGACATACAGACATACAAGATATAAACAACAATATCATGACACCAAGATCACAACATCATGCACCAAGAATATCATACCTTTAGATAAAGCAATGTGATTATGCAGTCCAGAACCATGTTCTTTTTTCATTTTTCCTCTGAGGTGTTTCACTGAGAAAGTGTGTACCATTGTATACCTCATATCATAGGCCTATACCATTTTATTCAAATGTCCATTGGCATTCATGTTAATGAAGTGGGGTGGACTGTACCAGTCCAACAACATATTACAAAAAAGGATCTTTGGAGTAAGTAGAGGGGCTATTAACACAAAGTAAACACACTGACCTGATACAGTCAATACCACATTATCACTGATCTCAGAGAAGACAGAATCCACTTTCCTCATCCCCAAACAGGCATATTCACCACCGTGCGACTCATCCACTGGGCCCACATTCTTATACTCGTTTGTCTCTGTCCAGGCCTTGAAAGGGATGAGCTCTTCCTCGTTCTTGTACCAGATATATTCCCAGTCGGTGGAGACCTCTCCAGGGATGCTGCATCGTAGCAAGACAGTATCTCCTCGGAACAGTTTGGTCCAGTTGGGCTTGAGGATCACAACCGCCTTTTGTCTCACTGCGCAAATGAGCAAAGAACAATGAGCTGTCACTCAAAGCACTCAGGAAAGAGAAACCATGGAGGTAATAGAGTGATTGAGTGACAAAATTCATTTTTATATTTCTTGTCGATGAATGGAATCTATGAAATATTTGGGTAAATGAGTTTGTATTTGTTATGTAACAACAACAACAACAATGACAATGACAAAGATGATTTTTGTGAACAAAAACACCAAGCACATATTATTAATACCTGTATATTAATATACAATATAATGTGAATATGCAACTATGTTAGATTAAATAAGAGATTGGTAAAACAATGTGAAGAGGTCAGTAAAGAGCTGATTAGTGGAATGAATCAGCAGGTTCTCAGGCATTGTTGGTTCATTCATCTCTATACTGACCTTCCATGATCCCATACTGTAACAAAGAACTGAACACTAAAATATGAACAAAAGAGGGGAAAATAAGAAGGAGAAGCTGTGTTTTTGTTACAACTGCAGAGGTAGTGAATCAGTCTGAGCTAAATCTTTAATTTAATACAATTTTATTTGTATTTGTAGAGTGGCAAATACAATTGCTTCGCACTGCTTTACAGACAGTCCAACGAACCTCAATGAGTAACAGGGGCAAGGAAACACTCCCTCCTATTTGTAGCAATTGTTTTTATGAAGAAACATTGTGCAGATACACACCTCAACTCAACTGTGAGGGGCCTTGTTATGTTGGGGACGTAGAATCTTCACCTTAACCTCAAAGCTATCATGGCTGTAAACAAATGGTAAGACTACCTGAACATACTGTAACATTTCAGTAACAGAAATCCCAAGTGACACAAGTGAATGGAATCTCATATCAGGACAGTCACTAAATAACAATACTAATAGTCTGAGGGATTGAGCAATATAGAGAAATATACTTACATGTCAGTAGACAAAGAGCCGTGAGTGCCATGCTGTCCTGTAGCTGCCCTGCTCCCTGTGGCTGTATCTCTCTGACACCTTCTCTGAATGAGTGTGTGTGTGTCTGTGTGTGTCTGTGTGTGTGTGTGTGTGTGTGTGTGTGTGTGTGGTTCTCTCTCTCTCTCTCTCTCTCTCTCTGTGTGTGTGTGTGTGTGTGTGTGTGTGTGTGTGTGTGTGTGTGTGTGTGAGGGAAAGAGAAAGAGAGTGTGTGTCTATGTGTGTGTGTGTGTGTGTGTGTGTGTGTGTGTGTGAGGGAAAGAGAAAGAGAGAGTGTGTGTCTATGTGTAGATGTGTGTGTGTGTGTTTGTGTGTGTGTGTATGAGGGAAAGAGAAAGAGAGAGTGTGTGTCTATGTGGGCATGTGTGTGTGTGTGTGTGTGTGTGTGTGTGTGTGTGTGTGAGGGAAAGAGAAAGAGAGTGTGTGTCTATGTGTAGATGTGTGTGTGTGTGTGTGTGTGTGTGTGTGTGTGTGTGTGTGTGTGTGTGTGTGTGTGTGTGTGTGTGGCCAAAGGCTTAGCTCACCCCTTGCTATAGTGACACAACAGAAGCATTGTTCACGTCCACATCTGCAACGTCATTAATGTCATGAATCGATTACTTTGTCTGGTCTCTGTGTGAGAGAGCAGTATTTTGGCAAGGACCTACAGTAGTAAACAAACTGGTTTAACTGATGCACTCAAGCTGAGAATTCATATATCAATACATGATTTTTAGATGATTTGAATGTTGATTGTTATCTGAATGAATATAGATAACGTTTTTGCATAGCTCTTATATCTCCACTGCACCTAAACTTTACCGTTTATGTTTATCTCCACTGCACCTAAACTTTACCGTAACGGCATGTTTGAACTCTGACCACTGACATCAATAAAATGGAAATGAGAACCCAAATATTATGAATGATCAAACAACTCCTGAGGTGTAACACCCAAGAGGATGTGTAGAAAACCCACAAGATCAAAGGGAGGAGTCTAAGGAAACCACCTCAGACTTTCTCTTCCTGTTTGGGAGGTTTTGGTGTTAAATCTCTTAGGTAAACCAGTACACCAAAACCTAACATCCTATAAAAGATTTCTTGTATTTCAGATACAGATAACTGATGTAAAGAAAATGGTTTATTGGATCAAATCCACTCCACAATATAAAAATTATAAAAATATAAAAATACACTCCAGTTATCTCCACAGACCAAATACTGTATATATTATTAAAACACAGTAGATAAAATATATATTTTATATTATGCTTGTAATCAAATTTTCTATTAGACTGAGGCTGAAAGACATCATGCCTTCATCGGCTCTAAAAGCTCAGGTCAACATACAAAGCAGTAGCCTTAGGCACTACTTCTGCTAAGAAAGTTTCAAAAGGCTGTTCCAGCTGCCAGAAACATTATTTTACATATTTACATAATACATAATTTTGTTAACATCTTGTACTAAACAGAGGTAAAAACTGTTAGGAAATGGCGAAGACAATGAAATTATTGGCATTTTTAATGCGTCTAAAAATATGTCTGAAAGGACATGTCAGTTCAACAAATAAATATAGAGGATCCTCTGTATTCATTTGTTGCACTTACATGTACCTCTTACCATACTGTATGTCTAACTATATAATGTGTATGAATTCATGGGTGCTGATCTTGATATAGGCCTACAGTATTTACAAATCCATGATACTTTAATCTGTCAGGAGTTGAAGTGTCTTGAGGTGCTCTTGTTTTTTTAGTCTGTGAACATGATGAATTGACGGCAAGTAAAGGGACATGCTTGCAGTCCACCAATTGTTAGGACTGAAATACTGTGCAGCTATTGTGTATGTCTGCCTACTCTGACTGTTGCAAAAGTGTATATTATCAAGGTTTCTTTGGTTTCCTCCGAACTTGTGCATAAGTCGTATGACAGGATCCTTCATCTGGAACATATTTTTTAAAAAGCATGCATTAGTGGAGTTGTGGCGCATTCAACAGTTCTTCATTTATATTTATCAATCCAGGGTATTTTCTATTGATAGAATAACTTGTGTATTTCCTTGTCAAAGTCTGTACTGTGTAAAACAAATGGCCTAAGGGTGAAGTATCTTGGCAGAGTGTGCTAGGGATATCTATATATAAATGTATAAACACTGCACGAGATCAATAGTCTGTTGGTCAATAGTTACAGTATTACCATGAAATGCTCTGGCATTGGCAACACTATTTATCTATTATCTAGAGATATTGAATGGTCATGCCAGGAAAGCTTGGTGAATTGAGCTTAATGTGTCAGTCCAAATCATCTTTTTTTCTCTAGTTAGAAAGCTAAAGGATATAATTCATTACCTGAGGAGCAGCCGGGTTTCACAGCTGAGTAAACATGCTCTTCCGCAGAAGGTGTTGGATTGGCTTGAGAAACAAAAACAAACAGTTGTTACTCTATACCTACTTTTAAAGATTTTGCATGCAGAGCAGCCTTATTATATGTCCACACACCGGTGAGGAGGTTTGGTCTAAGATTAATGAGCATAGCAAAGACATTGAAATACTGAAGCAGACTTCATGCCATTTCATTTCCTGCATCTTCCCGTGGTGATTGAGTTAAAGATACCTGAAGCTGATATTGTTACCTGAGCACCAAGTGCCATAATAAAGAATTTGGAGATGGTGTCTTTCCTGCATGCTATTACAATAGAATATATCTCACCTCTCCTGTCCAGAGGTTTCATCTTAATCTGCACAGCAGCATAGGTGACATCACTGGGGGCAGCTGAAACTTTAGATTAAAAAATAATGTAAGCCACTTTCAAGTTAGTCATCAAGAAAAAAAATCTCCTAAGCATAGCAATATGCACTAAAAAATCTAAGTTACCCTTATGTTTTACCTTGTTTCTTGGGTTTCTTTGGTCTTGCATTAATCTGTGCATATGTTACATCACTTGGTTCAGCTCCAACAGGCTCAGCTGAAACAGCAGAGATAAAACATTAGATGTGTGTATTCAATTCATATATTTGAAGAATTAACATACTACACGGCCAGAATAAACTGGAACAAAAGCTAATGTCAGCAGAATCTATATGAACATATTAAAGAACTAATAATGAACACAGTTCACTGTCTGCACTGGCTTGGACATTAAACTCAAACACTGTGATTTTCTTACCTGATTTCTTCACTGGCTTCAGGAATGAGTACACGGTGAGTGTATTGTTTGCATCTGGGCATAGATCAATCAGTCAATCAATCAATCAATCCACGCAATAGATATTTGCAGTGGTAGAATTAATGCCTGTCAAAATCCATATCATAAACAAACCTTTTTTCTTCCCCTGTAAATCAATCTCAGCATAGACCACATCACCCGCTCCAGACAAAGCGCCACCTAGTGAAATACACAGATATACAATTTAGCGGCATACAAACATAACAATAATAAAGTAAATTCACCACTATCTGTGATGTCGTACCTACAACTGGTGTTTGCTGTGAGGTTGAACTGTGGGTGTTATTCTGTTGCTGAACCCTAGAGGGAGACAGACATTTCATGAGCAAAACATTAACTTGTTATTTGCCAATGACAGAGAGAGAGAGAGAGAGAGAGAGAGAGAGAGAGAGAGAGAGAGAGAGAGAGAGAGAGAGAGAGAGAGAGAGAGAGAGAGATTGTGAAGTAAAAACTTACAGGTTTGGCATCATTGAACCTGAACATGAAAACAGAGATATGTGTTGAAGTGAAACCTTCTCTTCTTTACATAAAAGGCTGTTTTGTATACTGTATATTGGCTAAGAGTATACAAAAATCTCTGTTACAGTATATCACTAGTGTTATGTCCAGTAACTAATAACTTTTCTCTCACCTTTGGACTTTCGAGACCGATACAATAAGACCAGTAAAATGACCAAGGCAAAGACAGAAAGCAGTCCCATCCCAACACCCACTGCAACCATCAACTCTGAGGAACCGGAATCTGATACCGGGATCTGATCTAACAGTGAAAAAAATAACATGGCTGTAATTGAAAACAAATAACACTCTGATATAACAACCAAAACATAACTGCTCAATTTTCGAACCTTTTCTAACTGTGATCCAGCTCTCTGGTGACTCTCCTCTCTCTGTGTTCCTGCACTTATAAAGGCCTTCATGTGTCTTTGAGACTGCAGGGATGGTCATCTCTCCTGTGGTGGAGGTCTGGAGGAGTGTCCCATCTTTATAGAAGTCAGCACTGATGTTTGATGGCTGGTTGCGATATCTACAGCGCAGAGTCAGAGGATCTCCCACAGTCACAGAATATACAGGACTCTCCAGGATCACATCACCATCTACACACACAAACTCAAGTGATTAATTTATATAGTGTAAAACAAAACCATCTACGCCAAAGAATTTCTGAAACAACTTGACAAGTTCTATACATCTCTTTCACCTTGATACAAAATGTAAAATCCATTTTGTTGAACTAAGGATACAATTGTTAAGAGGAACCAGTCCATGTTCTATACCCAATATGATGTATTTGGTGTAACCTGACATAGCCCGCCCATAATGCGAATGTTCATCCGTACTCATGGTCTGGGGACGGTCTTCTGGGGCGGGATTATATCGGTAGAGAGACAACCGACCTAATAAGCGAAACTGATGTAGACAAGCTGTTCAATCGTTTCAAACCAGAACTGAAAAAATACCATCAGGCTCCCCTCACCATGTACTGTGATGTTGACAGGATTACTCTGCTCTCCAGAGTCAGACTGACACCAGTAAACTCCACTGTCTGATTTATATGCTGAATTGATGCTGCAGGTGGATCCTGTTTCTGATCTCCAGTAAGTGGGACACTTTGACTTCCTCTCCTCTGTCTGTGAACCACCTCAGTCTCCATCCAGTAGAGTTGCCCTGCACCCCACAGCTCAGGGAGAGAGACTCAGATGTGAAGACCTGGGACCAGTTGGAATGGAGGATCACAGAAGCTTCCGGTGAGACACCTGAGATGGACAATGCCATACATGAATATGAAATCATATAAAATGACAGACTAGAGACACTTACTTCACACAAAATATTTAAATAAAAAGTGGATATTGGTCTGGATTAGTCTGTCTCTCACCTGTGACCCAGAGAGGCTGAAGTTGGCTGAACTCTGAGTGATAGGATGACTCTCCTCTCTCTGCTCTGCACACATAAACCCCTGAGTGTCTAAGACTAGCAGGGCTGAGAGTGTACGAGCCTCCAGATCCTCTCATGCTGTCTGGCAGGAGCTTTAAATAATATATTTGGTGTTCATGTGTTATTTGTGGGAGATCAAAACCATATGGAATAGTGTTATACCAACGGAATCTCCAGCCTCTAATGGAGCCCCGAACGTCACAGCTCAGAGTTACTGCGTGTCCTTCAGTCAGCCAGGGCTGTGAAAGGGGGCTGAGGACTGCCTGGGGTTTCTCTGTTAAGAACAAAATTCAAATTTTAAAGTGTACCACAACAGCTTTTACTGATATGGCCTTCAGACAAGCAATAGAGCAATGCAGATATGTATTACAAGACAGCTAACACTACTGTCCACCGAATGCACTTGTACAACATGTCATAAATAAAATCAGTGTAAAAGCTAAAAGAAATTGAAATATAGATATACTGACCAGACAATATAATAAATAGCAACAGCATCACTTTTTCTCTAGGCTGCCTGGGGTTTCTCTGTTAAGAACAAAATTCAAATTTTAAAGTGTACCACAACAGCTTTTACTGATATGGCCTTCAGACAAGCAATAGAGCAATGCAGATATGTACTATGACAGTTCTATCCATGGAATGCATTTGATGTACAACATCTCATGAATAAAATTGGTGTAAAAGGTAAAATAAATTGACATATAGATATACTGACCACCAGACAATATTATAGCAACAGCATCACTTTCTTCTGATTCTCTTTTATCATTGTTCCTTTTTCCTTTACAAGTATAGCTGCCACCTTCCACTGGATTGATCTCATATCCTGTAACAGGATGATGGGACCAACTGTATCTGTAGCCTCTCCTGTACACTCTCTGTCCATCTCTGAACCAGCTGTACTCCCAGTCTCTGCTCTCCCCACTCCTTATGTCACACCTGAGAGAGACCTGCTCCCCTCTGAAGAACTTGGTCCAGTTTGATTTTAGGTTAATGACAGCTTTTGGTTTTTCTGACAAAGTATCAAGTGAAAGTAGAGAGCTTTGGGTTTGTTTAAACATCTTGGACATTAAAATGGTTTAAAGTGCATAGGCTTATTTCTAAAATATATAGTTAAGGTGTATTAATGAAATGACATAAATAATATCTTCACCGTCTGTCATATTTCCTCTATTGAAGCAAACTAACCTGTAATCTTTATCTCTGCAGCATCGCTAAACTGTGTGTAAAAGTCCTGGTTTCTTCTCTGTGCTCTGCACCAGTACTGTCCTCCATCAGAGACTTTAACAGAACTGATGCTGTAGGAGTTTCCATCAGTCTGAGCCACAGGATCAGAGGTCTGTGTGTCTCTGTACCAGTAGAACACCAAACCAGAGGAAACATCCAACTCACATCTCAGAGTCACTGAGTCTCCCGTGAAGAACTGCTGGCCTGAAGTTGGTGTGAGGTTGGGCTTTGATCCTGTAGATGTTGAAAAAGAAATTGGTTTCTACACTTCATATCAAACACACACACACACACACACACACACACACACACACACACACACAAACACAAACACAAACACACACACACACACACACACACACACAAACACACACACACACACACACACACACACACACACACACACACACACACACACACACACACACACACACACACACACACACACACACACACACACACACACACAAACACACACACACCTTTGACATCTAGATTTATTCTTTTGCTCTGCGACATTTTGGGTCTGGATCTCCTCTCCCCTTTACACCAGTACTGGCCCTTATGAGACTCAGTAGCCTCTCTGAAGCTGTAGGTGTTTCCCTCAGACACTGGATCAGCGCTTGAGCTTTTATACCACTTATATGTCCAGTCACTGTGAGACTTTATCACACACTTCAGAGTGACTGTCTCTCCAGTGAACACAGGACTCTGGGGCTCTACACTCACTGTAGGCAAAGGCAGGACTGGAGAGGAAACCATGGAGAGGATGAATAGCAAATAACAAATGAGGACAAACTTCTCTTTCGATTATACACAAACCAGACATTGAGACTGTAGGTGGGTTTACATGGACACTTCTAATCTGATTAGAAAGATTCCATGTGCATTCTATAGAACAGTATCCAAGGAGATGCATTCATAAATGCCAACTGAAATGGAATATTGGGTTAAATAATCAGATTAGAAGTGTCCATGTAAACGGGGCTTGTGATAGTCATATTCTTACAGTAAATATTTTTCAAGGCAGTTACCATTATCACCATGATATATACTGTCTGTGTACTGTATGACATTTGAGGACAATTTTATAGACATCATATTGGAGAAAATATTTTAAAATTCTTACCTTTAACTATAAGTTGAACAGTATTGCTGGGATATGATAATTGGTTGCTTCTCTCTCTCATTCCAATGCATGTATATGCCCCCTGATCAGAATCACTAACACTTATTATTGTGTATCTGTTTGTGTTTGGTTTACCATGGTGCCAGCTGTTCTGAACCCACTGATAGGTCCAACCAGCTAAAGGCTCCATCAGACATGTCAGAGTGACGGTTTCTCCAGGGTACACTGGAGATGAGGGCTCTACTGTCAATGTAGGGACTGGCAAAGCTGTGGAGTAAAGTGGAGATACAGTACTGAAGCAACATATAATATTAATATGATAATATTTTACTGAAGCAAAATATGTTTGAGAATATAAACTTTAAATACTATCATAAAAAGCTGCCATCACCTGTTATGGTGATAGTGGCTGGGTCACTGTTTTGGGAAGTTGTCGGTCTTTTTTCTCTATGTCCTTTACATGTGTACTGGTACTCTCCAGCAGAAACAGTAAAACGGATGGTGATGGATTGACTATTTCTATTTTGAGGTAGGTTTGTGCCTCCATGCCAGGAATACCGGTTCCAGCCCTTGTACTCTGATAGGTCACATCTCAGAGTGACTACATCTCCTGGGTAATATGGACCTTCAGGAGGCTCTATATTTACTTTAGCTATGGGCAGAGCTGTGGAGAAAATCAACATGTGTTATTTCTATGAATATATACTCTGTTCTCTAAGCTGGCTGGTCTTTGGGCTTTTTTGCCTGCAGGCAGTTCTGCGTTTACGGCATTACCCCTCCAATCTAGGGTTAGGATGAGTGTTGAGGGAATTAGGTAAAGGTTAGTGTTATGGTATGCCTTTTAGGCTGTCTGGAAGGCTCTGTTGGGGGAAAAACACCATCAAGCATAACAATTATGCCTCAGAATGGATTTTTTGTTTACTTCAATTCCTTGATATAAAACATCACAAATCACAAAGTAAGATGATAAAAGGCAAGAATACAAATGCACAAAATGATTACCTTTGACATCGATGTTTATTTCAGGGCTGATAATTGATTTCACTGTAACTCTGTCTCTCCTCTCCCCCTGACATGAGTACTGGCCTTTATGGGAGAGACTAGCTATACTGGTGAAGGTGTTGGATTTTGACTCAGAATGTAGATTTGTGTTCCTGTCATGAAATAAATTGTATCTCCAGATATTCCCAGGTGGCATGTTACACTTTAGAGTGATTTCCTCTCCAACATACACAGGACTCTGGGGCTTGAATGACAGTTTGGCTGTGGGTAAATCTAGGAAAATACACACAGAGAACTGATAAAACAGCAATATATTCATATAAGTTTAGTAAATTGTTCAGTTCATAAGCTGGCTGTATTTACCTGTTGCTGTAATTGGGAAAGGAGGAGAGCGTTGAGAGTACTTTGGCCGATCCCCACGTCCTTCACATGTGTACCGGTCATTATTTTGTAGAGAGATGGTAATGGTTTGGCTGTTCTCACTGGACATCTGCTGTCCATCTTTATACCAGGCATAGTGAACCCAATGTCCAGCTATGTCACAACTCAGAGTAAATTTCTCTCCAGTGTAGAGAGGAGGCTGAGGAGGGCTGTATGGGCTGTTAGGGGACATTAGAGTCACCACAGCTGCAGGCAAAGCTATGGGGCGAAAAGTGACCACATGGTAACAATTAACCATCTGACAGCATTTGATGCAGCATCTCTTCAAATCTGTGTTTTCTTCAAATCTGTATTTTTTTAAAAATCATCACATCATTAAACAAACATTGTGCATTTGTGCTATATTGAATTCAATAAGATGTTTAAAAATTCACATGGTGAATGTTAATATCTCTTGAGCCAATGAAATCACCTTTTCCGTTCTATTGTTCTTAAACAAGTGTATTGCACACTTGGTAAAGTGCAACAAAACAATCACCTAACTTTTAAATCAGCTACATTTACCTCTGGTTTTGATAGAAACAGGGTTGGTATTCTGAGAATTCCTTGGCCGCTTTTCTCTACATCCTCCACATGTGTACTGCCCTGCACCATCAGGAAGAGAGATGATGAGTTTCCTCATGTTCTTACTGGGCATCTTGTTGTTGTCTTTGTACCAGTTATACTCCTTCCAGTCTGTGATCCCTGTTATGTCACATCTCAGAGTGACTGCATCCCCAGGATAATATGGGTCCTGAGGAGACTCAACAATTATGGCAGATGTGGGCAGATCTGTGCAGGAAATCAACATCAACACATGGTTTAAGTCTGGAGTCTCATTGATATAATTTTGTTGTTTTTATGTTTTTGTTGTTTTGCAAGAACTCCAACTGTGCGAAAATGCTGCTACAGAGACTCAAAAACCGTCATTCATCCAATAATTTATCTTGCCTTTCAAAGTATAAGAGACACCCTTCCCATCTTCCGAATTATTTACCTGGCACATTGTATTTCCAGGAGAAGTGAAATTGAATGGACTGAATTTTTTCACCAAGAACAACTTGGGGTTAAGTATTTTGTATTTGATTGTGGAGTTGAGCTTGAACCGCAACCCTCCGGTTGCCCCAAATAGTTCAAGGACCCAACTTAAAAAGGCTGTACTTACCATTGTCACTGGTAGACAGGGGAACACAAATCTGGTACATACTCACAATACAATCATCCACTCACCTATAACAGTCAGATAAGTCTCATCACTCATCTGAGATGATACACCTCTGTCTTTCAGCTCTCCCCGACACCAGTAAGGATTCTTATCAGACTCAGCTGCTGTGATGGTCAGAGTGCTGCCAGTGTCAGGCTGAGAAAGTGGATAACGGCTGGTGCCTTTAAACCATTTATAGATCCAGTCATCCTCAGACTGTATCTCACACTTCAGAATGACTGTCTCTCCAACATACACAGGACCCTCTGGCTCTACAGTCACTCTAGCTGTGGGTAAATCTATGGGAGTAAACAGATGAAGCAAATAAACAGCATAATCATCCCATGATACTGCACAGTGTAATGCACTGAGGGCATTGGCACTTGGACAGTTTTCATTTAAACATGTTCAAATTATGTTAGAACATATGATCACATAGCACTCACCTTTAACAGTAAGATAAGTCTCAGAACTCATCTGTGATGATAAATGTCTGTCTTCCATCTCTCCCTGACACCAGTAACGACCCTCATCAGACTCAGCTGCTGTGATGGTCAGTGTGCTGCTGGTGTCAGGATGAGAAAGTAGATGGCTAATGGTGTCTTTGAACCATTTATAGATCCAGCCATCCTCAGACTGTATCTCACACTTCAGAATGACTTTCTCTCCAACATACACAGGACCCTCTGGCTCTATAGTCAATTTAGGAAGGGCTATGGAAGTAACCAGATGAATATATTGAGATCATGTAGCCAATACACACTAACACACACTTGTGGCTATGTGACAAAATAAAGTTGTTTTATACAGATGATTAATCATGGTGAACACCTTTATCTCACCTAATTCTACAGTTTTGCCAGCATCGTCAGAGGCAGATTGAGGTGATGATTTTTGTCCTATAATGATAACAAATTATTTAACACAAGACAAAAATACTGGGCTGTACCTCGCACTGCGGACCGATTTTCTCAATACAATGAACTAGCCCCCACAGGGGGGTCAGCTCTATGTTCCCACAGCCCTATGTTCCCACATTTGTTATGAATTTTAGTTTTTCTCAGAATTTTTGGAAATTAGGCCCTATGTTCCCACAACCCCACATTACAAAGACTTTTAAAAATTACACCCTATTTTCCCACAGCAATATGTTCCGATAAGGGCATGTTCACACCAACACACGTAATAGTTATCCAGTTAGCCCTTCTGTTCACATTAGAATGGAGGATTCTGAAACTGAAAATGATTCCAAAAATGATTGCTGAGGTAGATTTCAAAAATGATCGCTGAGGTGGATGAATATAAAATCGTTGTGGAATGTGGATGCAAAACGTTCTGAAAACCAGAGTGGGTGAAGATCGTTTTCATTGTGAATATGAATCTAGGCAGCACAGCATAAAAGAACCTTAACCCTTACCCTAAACCCCACTACCTTGAAGGCGCCATTGAGGGCAAATAATATCAAAGATCGAATCTTGCTTGAACTTATAGGGGGTCTACGAGGCAGGGGTAGAGATTTGGGACTATAGTACCTGACTTTGAAGAAGAAAGAAAAACTCTTAGAAATGTGAGAATATAGGGCTGTGGGAACATAGAGCTGTGGGAACATAGACACGCTCCCCTCTACAGGATGTTAAAATAGCAATAGAGTCTACTCATTTTGACAATGAACAGGAATTACATCTATGTTGGTCTATTATGTTCTTCACATTCATTCTTATCGGTGCATCACATCTCTAACAGTCAAATATTGCTAACAAGATTCCAGAGGTGGAAAGTAACTAATTACATTTACTCAAATTACTGTAATTAAGTAGTTTTTTTGAGTAATTCGTAATTTTTTAAGTAGTTTTTCAAATAGGTAATTTTACTTTTACTTGAGTATATTTTGAGACAAGTATTGTACTTTGTACTTCATTACTTTTTTGAAACCTCCCTGATTACTGAGTAAAAAAAATCAATGTGGGGGGGGGGGGGGGGGGTAAATTGAGACTAAACCGCTCACAAAAAGTAAGGAAACTTGACTTTGGCCCATTATATCTCCCCTTTAATAATACCAACCCCTAAAGTGTTTTATATCATTTTTATCGTTGGTTTGTCACCTTTACAATGAGGTATAGCTTGTAAGCATCGGGCAATCATGGAATGCGCAACACAGCCAAACGTGTGAGTAGTCCCAACCAAAAATGTGCCAAAATGGCCGTAGTAATAGGGTTCTGCTGCATCTGATTTTGGGGTTCAAGTGCTGCCAGATTAGTGCAAGTCACTGGTGTGCCTCAATTAGCACTGGTGTGCCTCAATTAGGTTTGTGGTTTCTCCTAGCAGCAACACCGGTGGAAAGATGCCACGTTTGTTCCTTCAGGATAGGGCCTGTGCAATGGGGCAACCTGAGGCTGGTGTCCCAGTATGTAGTGGCAGAATCATTGGTGTCAGTCCTGGTACCATTTCCAAACTTAGGACCAAGTTCCATGAGACTCACTTTTGCTGCACTAACTTCCTCACTTTTGCTGCACTAACCTCACTTTCCTCACTTTTGCTGCACTAACCGTAGATTCACTGCCAGAGACTTACAAGATTATTCAACTGTTCAACTGCTCAAATCTTCCACATGTCACTGAGGGCCCTGACACTGAGTGTAAAGTGTATGGCCAACATGTTTTTTTTTTCTTGTCCTCATTTGTTTTGGGTGAGTGCAGTCATCAATGCTCCAAGCAACAAAGGCTATACCAACGGAACAGTATAACAGGCCAGTTTGGCACATTTTTGGTTGGCACTACTCACACGTTTGGCTGTGTTGCACATTCCATGATCGCCCGATGTTTACAAGCTATACCTCATTGTAAAGGTGACAAATCAACGATGAAAATGATATAAAACACTTTAGGGATTGGCATTATTAAAGGGGATATATAATGGGTCAAAGTCAAGTTTCCTTACTTTTTGTGAGCGGTTTATTTACTGTAGCCTACGCTGCTGCTTCCAGTAAATGTTAAGAAAAACCAAGCAACCTGTGGAAGAGATTAATCCAAAAGAAAAGAAGGTCCTTGGCCATATCTCACCCATGGAATGTCGTCAGCCAGTTTAACCATTGCTTCAGTCCAGCTCAATACAGTCAATATGTAAAATCTCAAAGCGAGTCGGCTATCTTATTCTAGCACTCTCATGAATCATTCAAGCTGAAGCTGAATCATAAGCTGAAGCTTCAGCCCCTACCCTTTGGATATGGTTGTCACTGATCAATGACATTCATTCATTCATTCATAATAACAAGTTTGATTGTGGTTGCTGCAGAGATGTATAGTAACTAAGTAGAACTACTTAAGTAGCCTACTTAAGTACTAAAATGCAGTATCTGTACTTTAATGGAGTATTCTTTTTTTCTCCTACTTCCACTTTTACTTCACTACATTTTTTTGATGAATTTAATACTTCTACTCCATTACATTTTTGATGTGCTGATTAGTTACTCGTTACTTTTATTTTAAAAAATTACAAATCATACCACATCCAATGATGTCTATCAATGCCAGACCAGAACATCACCAGGTTTTCATTGTCATTATTGGGCGATTCAAGTGGTATAAGAGACCACAAGCACCCCTTCAACCTTCCGCAGAACTGAATGAATGCAGTGTTCTTCTTCAACTTCAAATGATTGTAGTGACGGGAATGGTGGTGACCATCCCTGGCCCTACTTAGAGTCCATGGCCAAACAGACTATTTCAGCCAAATAAATGTAAAACAGTAATATTCAAACTTTTGACTGCTTTCTATAATATATACAGTACTTCTACTTTTATTTTCAGTACTTGAGTAGCAATTTTTAAAATACTTTTACTTGCAATACTTAAGTACAAAACATTTTGAATACTTTAGTACTTCCACTTAAGTATGGTGTTTAAAGAACACTTTTACTTCCACTCAAGTCATTTTTTTGATATGGTACTTTTACTTCCACTCCACTCCTCTTCTCCAGTACTTTATACAACTCTGGGTTGCTGAGCAGGTTGTTTATGAATTCTTGGGGTTGCTTAAGCAACCAAGCAACCCCCTAGCATAGCCTGGCAGGCCTTCCTATATCATTGAAATGTATAGTCTGGCATCGAGGGATAGACCGAACTCAATCGTAGGCTGAACAACGCTGCTATCTTTCAAACTACTTCTGGACGCAACAGGATAGCCTATGGCCAATCGCAGGAACGGCGAAGTCCGCCCTAAACAGAGAGCGCTGTGATTACATCCAATAAAATTCCCTTAAGCTTACTACTAGACGTACAGGCTGGGCAAATTTATTTGCCGCCGCTAGGGTATGTCTAGATTTTTAGGCTACCCTGAGCACTGATTTTATTTATTTTATTTTTTTTACATCAGATAATTGAAAGTAACTACGTAACTTGTACTTTCAGTAAATTTTAAATGAAGTAATTTTTACTTTTACTTGAGTAGATTTTTTGATAGCTACTTTTACTTTTACTTGAGTAGAATTTAAGCAAAGTAAAGATACTTTTACTTAGTTACAATTTTTCTGTACTTTTTCCACCTCTGCAAGATTCATACCTCAAAATATACATTTTTCTCTCACCTTGATCCGTAGGCATATTTGGTTGATTGGTTAGTTCTTCGTCTGCTAAAGATTACAAATTGTGGAGCAAAGATTACAAATATAAAACATGTTTTTTCTTTGTGGAATAGTTGTTTGTTATTTACATCACATCCCAAACATGTTTCCATGATCAGTCTTTTGACCACAAAGACTGTGGTCTTCATCTTTGTCTGAGAATTGTGACGAATGTACAGTTTAGTTTTATTCCTTTCCTTTAATATAATTACTTTTATGCAAGTGGATCTTACGATACCTCACATCACCTGGCAAGGGTGATACCAACTACAAACATCAGCACACAAACACCTTGTTTGGAGCACATACTGTACAAATTTATTACACCATATGCACTAAGTGATCATTTAATTGTAGTGTCTGGTGTCTAGTCTGTGAAGTCATGAGAGATGGCAAAAGTATACCATTTTCCTAAATAAGTGTTAGTATGGGTATTATTTGTGTAAAATAAGACTCTTTTAAAAGTGTAAGTACTGACTTCCTTAATTGTACTGGCTCGATAATATCCTTCAAGAATAGAAGTACAACAAATAGTTTAGCCTGCTTAAAGGACTCTTAGCGGTTGTTTTTGGGAAGCATACTTAAGCCTTCAATACGCTGTAACACATGCAAGCAATTGTGTTATTGTCCCATCCATGTTGGAATTAAAAAAGCTTAAAAAGTAAAAACTTATTGCCATCAACTTGAAATTGATAACTTGTCAGACAATGTAGGCCTACCCATGCCTAGGGTTACAGACACAGAGACCTTAAACCTTTTTTTTAAAGCATGTGCTACACTAAGTGGTTAGTGGTGTCTGTTGATGTTCCAAAACAATCACCGTAACAAAATACGTTTCATGTGGTATTTTGAACATTGTGGAACTATTTTTTCTGCATAGGAATAGGATAAGAAATAGCATAACAAAAAGCCAAATAAAGCTGGATAGGATTGTTTTGGAATATCAACGGACACCACTAACCATTTGGTGAGATGCATGTTTTATCGGACATGCACATACTGTAGCAAACCATTCTGAAGCAGACAAGGGGGGGATTCTAAATGAGACAAGCATCCCGGATAGGACCAATCATCAAAATTTGGTGTCAATGACTCTATTTCATCCGAGAAACTCCAGAAAAGGTGCTACATGCTAAAAAGTGAACTTCTCCTTTATATTTTGAAAAGAAATGTAACAGGTGAAAGTTTGTGTACAGCCACACACCTGCAGCGTGTTCATAGATGGAACTCAAGCTCAGCACTAGAACACAAAGACAAAGAGAACAGTTAGTCCTCTCACAGAAACCATGGACACAATTATCACAAGCAATTTATGCCTTTGTAAAGCCCATTTCAGCCTGTTGATGTGAGAAGAATTTGATTATCAAACATATTTATCCAACAATCATTTCTGGATATTCAAATTTTCTGGCAATGTGTAATGCAATCATCAGCAATCTAGAATGACCATGTAAGATACAAGATAGAAATAACATAGGAGGAGTAAACTATAAGGAAGGAAGAAAGTCTGAACTCCAAGTTGGGAGCAACTTGGTTTTTAGACTTTCTTTCTTACTTATAACTTCATCTGAACCAACCTACACAAAGACAGCAAGAGACAGTACATTTCATTCACACATATGATGTGGTCAAAACCATTCTTCCTGTCTTTGGTTTGGCCTTTAATATTAGCACTGGAAAATATGTCTTTGTTAAACCACTCAAGCTAATATACAGTTATCACTTTCAGCATAACAACAAAAGCTAAAGCTTTCACATTATGAACACACTATTTCTTATCTATTATACAGTATCTTATAACTGGATGTGCACACTGCACAGCAATAAGATCTTTGGTATTTTTGCCCTCAACGGTGCCTTTAAGTCACTACTCCCCTCAGTTTAGGATTAGGATGAGGGTTGAGAGGATTAAGAATAGGGTAAAGGTAGTGCCTTTTAAGCTGTGCTGCCTGGAAGGTGCCGTAGGGGGCAAAAAAAATACATGCAGGAGCCTGTGATCTTTCCATTTGTTGCTGTCAAGCTTGGCACTTAGATGCCCTCATAGTTTGAGAGACTTTTCAAATTTAGAACACCCATTGCCACTGATGTATGAAACCCCATCAGAATATTGCAAAATGTACTGGGTCCAAACCCAAATCAGCAAATGGTTAAATCAGCTGACGATACTTACTCAAGCTTATTCGAAAACAGCCAAATCAAAACCAAAACACATTTTACACAAGTTCGGGTTTGAAGTGAAGATACTGGTATGTTCTGAGTAGAAATTAAGTAACACACACATACACAGAGACCTGAAGGCCTCAAGATGGAAATGTCCAGAATACCACACATGACAGAGAGAGAGAGAGAGAGAGAGAGAGATATAACTCACCGAGCAATAGGCCCAAAGCAGAGAGCTCCATGCTGTGAGGTGGCCGTTAACTGAGTGACTGAGACGTTAGTGTGTAATGAGAGGGAAAGAGGCTTGCAGAACAGGTCACACCCTCCCACAGAGAGCAGGGGAGGACCGAAGTGGTAGAGAAAGGGAAACCAAGTGGTGAGCATCAAAGGGAAAGAAAGAAAAAAAGAAATGAAAGATAGACAGAGTTTGTGTGGGTAGTTTTGTGTAGACCAACAAAAGGAAGTCAATGAACGTCTACCATGTACAAGTTTATTGTTTGGTGAACGATGGCTCAATGACTTAGGTGATGAAGCAGCAATATATGTATAAAAATTCTCTCTTACTTTCCTGTTTTACTGTCAGTCTTAAAAAATCCATCTATTTTAACCAAAGCAACAGGCCTATAGAACAAGGAACTGAAAGTGGCAAAAATATGTTCCCATACAACAACATAACTACAGTGGAAGTATGAGTTTTGTCCAGAGCTACAGGACTATGAACAGACAATAACATTTATAATATGATGTGCTATGAATCATCTCAGCTTGTTCACACATCTGATTTGTGAATATGTCACTCTAGCAATTGATACTTATGCACTGTAGGCCTAGGCCTACTTGACTCCAAACTGCAAAAAGGGTGTTTGTCGTCTGTGGGGTTGGGAGACAAAAGAGGAAGGCCTGAGTCTTGAATATCAAATAGATTAAAATGGATTTCCCCTACTTGGTCTTTCAAAGCTTCAAACTCAAACTTCTTTTTTGGTTGTTTGTTTTGCTATTCTACAAGATGTTTTAAATCACTGCCAATTTGATTTTTCTTAACTTAAGCATCGGATTTGCTATTTCTTCAGTGTAATTGTGTTTACACTGAATTATAATGAAAATTATTTCATTACAATCACTTTACTCTCATATTATTAGTATTATATTTACAGTAAATATTAATATCATACTTGTCAAGGTGTACTAGTCTGCTTCAAAGATTCCGAAAGGCCATAAACATAAACTGTTAAAAACAACAGGGCTATGCGTGGTGAAACAGTAACAAAACTGTTGTTGGTATTAATTGCTGACATTAATGATGTCCGGTCAGATTCTGTGAATGAGGAAGTAGGGGAAAGGAACTATATGAGAGATGCCACGTTCTGACTGAACCCACAGATAAAAAAAGTGTTGCTGTGCAAAACACCAACTGTAGAAGTGTGAGAGTATTGCTTTTATCATGACATAGGCCTATTCATTTTTGCTCTTTTACATGCATTTTGTATGAATAATGATCAGTCTTCAATACAGTACATAATCGTATTCTTTTGCCTTTTGTTTGTAATGTCTAGCCCCAGACCTTTACATTATATATATATATATATATATAAAAAAAAATACACTCATGATATGATGCCACTCTTGTTAAAAATCAAAGTGTAAACCAATAATGCAACACCAACTACATGTAGTCAAATGTCTAACATTTACACATCAATCAAGACCATTTCAGCATGCATTTGTGCAAAATATTGCATCATTCATATTGCATATCAGTTGAATAGGCATCTATTGCATCAAATCCTATTGCAATTTGGTCAAATTCAGGTGGGTGTACAATGCACATCATTTCCAGAGAGCCCTAGGCCCCTCTATAGGAAATGCAGACGCCCACCAACCCACAGCTTTGAGAGGAAACCAAAGCAAAACCACAATCACTTACCTTGTCTCTTTGTGCACATTATTACTAATAGACAGAGGATATAGTGAGAAACATGAGAGACATTCAGTTACAGAGAGATGACCCAATTACTTGCATTTCTGTATGTTCACCTCTAGTTATGACTTTGGTTATTTACTATGCTATGAAGAAAAGTTTTTCCCACTAACTCATCTTTAAGAGAGATTTTGTACTCACAAATGCTTTCTTATATGGTATATCTTCATATCTTCATCTTCAAATCACGCTCTTCATAGGTAAAACACACTCTTTATAAATTAGCTATTTAGAAAGTATTATAATGTAAGAACTGGTTCTACTTTTCTGTCTGTCTTTTATAATTTATTTTTTATAGTTTATATAGATTCATTGGTAATGGTTTCCAGGGCCATCGCAACAGGGCAGGTAAAGCAGGCAATTGCCTGGGGCCTGGGTTGAAAGGGCCCCCAAGATTCATTTTAGTAGTTTACTTTATTCAGTCTGGCACTTTTGCATAATTCACCACTAGGTTGTGCTGTTCTCTCTTCACATTCTGTTCAGAAGGATGGGAGCAGGCTTCACCCAAGAGCCTTTTTATTATTTTAACAAATGTGTGAATAAAAGGTGTAGGCCTATGCATAGTGCGGCCTCCTTTCCTGATTATTGACCCTTTACATTCTGACCATGAGGCTCGTTCTTCAGTATCTGGAAAAACTAGGTGACTGTGCTTGTTAGCTACACAAAATTGATGGACACATGCTCATCGATGACATGAATAATTAGCATTAGCATATAATATATTGTTATTTAAGAAGATTATACAGTATATTCAGTATATAGTATATACAGTATATAATATTATTATTATTATTATTATTATTATTATTATTATTATTATTATTATTATTACCTCCGCCAAGGAGGTTATGTTTTCGCCGGCGTGTGTGTGTCTGTCTGTGTACAAGATGATTCGATTTTCAGACAACGTCTGTATTGGGATGAGTAAAAACTGATTAAATTTTGGTGGCAATCGGTTGTCCAGAACACCTTCTGTGACCACATTACCTTGGCGGAGGTCTGCGCTCTCTAAACACTTTTCTAGTTATTATTATTATCATTATTATAGGTCAATCCACTGACTACTTTGTCATGTATGTATTCTTTACATTTTTCACCCACGCAAGTCCACATTATACAATTATCAGTGTTGGGGATAACGCGTTACAAAGTAACGCGTTACTGTAATTTCGTTACTGTTGTCAGGAACTTAATAACGTAACGCATTACAGTTCAAATTTCACTAACGTCATTACAGTTACTAGACTATAGTAACGTTCGTTACAGCGTTACCCACGATTTTGTTCAGTGACATTCAGATTAACAAATTTACATGTAGCCTAAATCAGTGAGCTACCGGTAGGCCAACAGCGTTGTTTTTATTAGTGGCGCATGCGTGCCTTACTGGTTGCTGTGGAAGTCGATTGATTCAGTGAGAGGGAGATGGAAGAGAGAGAAGTCATGGAGAACACTGGCATCTTTGCCAACTGGAAATATTCGCATTATTTTCAGGTAGTTGCCTGCAAAGGCAAAAACATGTCGGTTAAGTGCTCGCTATGTCCTGGTGATAAACCGTTTTAAACGTCTACACAGTCAATTTGTCGAAGCACTGGCCAGACAGCACAGTCGTACAAACCTGGTGGCTAAAAATCCCCATAGCCACCGTCCCGGTGATGATGAGACTGCCCCAGCACCCAAACAGGCGAAACTTACATCAGGAGAAGGAGGATTACGACAGGTAACATCGCAGGCAGAAATAAATAATCTAGTTGCAGCCTATGTTGTGGAGGACATGGTTCCGCTGTCAACAATAGAATCCCCCCGTTTTAGGAGAATATTAAGCAAAATACCAACAACGCGAGGTCCCATATCAGACAGAAAAACATTTTCGAGCTACTTGAGCAAATGTTATAGTAATCGAATCGGATCTCAAAAAGACATTTGAGACCACAGAATAATTCGTTTCTACAACGGCAGATATATGGAGTGCTAACAACAAAAGTTATCTCGGAATGACTGCTCACTGGATTGATGAAAACTTTCAGCGCGAGAAGGCTGCCATTGCCTGTGAAAGGGTCAGAGGGAGACATGCATATGACGTTATAGCCAGCGAAATAGAGCAAGTTCATTCAAGTTATGGGCTAAAAGTAAAGTAACGAGTAAAGTATCAA
Organism: Sardinella longiceps; assembly: GCA_027497455.2. Classification (NCBI taxonomy): domain Eukaryota; kingdom Metazoa; phylum Chordata; class Actinopteri; order Clupeiformes; family Clupeidae; genus Sardinella; species Sardinella longiceps. Next base: position 27,163,549 of record JAODXP020000028.1, on the reverse strand, counting down.
GTTACTTTTTAAAATTAGTAACGAGTAAAGTAATCTCATTACAATCCAAAGCAGTAACTAAAGTAAAGTAATTAGTTACTTTTTAAAAGTAACTTCCCCAACACTGACAATTATCACAATCCACAAGTCATTTGTGAGACATGACCCTTAGACTTTAAAGTGGTGTCTTTTCACATTTCTCACATTGCTTTTGGTTGTTGCTGACAAATTTCACACATTGGTTGTTTGAAGTAAATTTACGCACCATCTTTAACAGTTTGTTTGACCGCATTCCTCTTTCTCTCTGCATCGGTCATGCATCTTGTGATCAGCCATAATTTTACACTAAGCTTGCTTTTCACAGTCCACAATGGTCACCAAGTTCAATGGTTTCCTAGACCATGGGGAAACTTATAAAACTGTTATGGTGGAAGAGGAGGACCAATTCAAAACCAAGGTAATGCAACGTTTAACCTTCACCTGAGAAGCCAAACAAAATTTGATTGAATATGCAGGTACGGAACAATTTAGAACCATGGACAGCTCCAATACCTGGGCGACACACCTGTGCAACCACAGGGACAAAGAGAGGCCATAATCTTTCTGTCTCTGAATCAGTCTCTGGAGGCTATTCTTAGTGTTAGTACTGTATTTTAGGATGAAATTGCACCCACTTTAATAATAACACAGACATGCAATGCACATTTTGGTTCATTTACAGTTATTGTGTGTCTTTGGGGTGTTGGTCCTTAGTTTCAGATTCAGATCAGATCACAGATCACATCAGATTGGCCAGTCACTTCCTTTTTTAACTTCTAGTGCATGCCAGTTCTATGATATACATGTCCATTGTCCAACTATGGTGAGGTGCATACAGCCATCCCTAATTTTCATCTGCCCCCCTGTACATGTACTGTATTTTTTCTTCGGATTTAGTTTATTTCATAAATTGTATGTCACCGTTGAAACATTTTACGTTTGCATGAATATCTGATGTGGAGCATCTTCAGTGACCTTGAGCAAGAACTATGGCCTTCATAAATACACACTTGACTAATCATAAACTGATGTGAACTGAGGTCCATATTTTAGGTCACCAAAACAAGGCGAATGTTAATTTTTATTTTAAAGATAACACAATTACTTTCACACGAAACATGATGTGGCATGTCATTGACAATAGTTGTCATTAAAGACTTCATTAAAGCATATTAAATTATTATATAAATTATTTATATATATTAAAGCACAAACAAAAAGAATATTTAAATTACTTAATTTAAATATGAATATTCTTAAAATAATGTTACATTACACATATATAAAATATACAATTTATGGCAAATTGTGTTCTTGTGTCTTTGGTAATTCTTCTGAAAGTTTCCAGCAAGAAACACATCTTTCATTTGATCTCTGTGTCAACCACATCATGAGTCTGAGTCTCTGTGAGAACCACATCATCATATCCATCCTCATCATCTGGAGAGGAAAGACTGACATTAGGAGGATAGTCTTCATGGAGTAGATCACATTTTATATTACATACTCATATTTATAATATGCTACAGGATGTTCCATTCACTTTGAATGAACCTTCTCAACGCTCACAGTTATTTTTGTATAACGTATACTGTAATAACGACCTCTGCAAAAGTATAACCGCTGTCAGTGGCAAGAGGTCAGTTTCATAATGACATAATGATTATAATTATTCATAATGAATTCAATTTTTGTGTCCCAAAAGGGTTATAACACCAATACTAGATGCATTCATGAAAAATATTTTACCTTCTTGAGGGTCCATGGATGGCCTAATTGTTTCATAGACATCTGTAGAACCTATCACACATGAGATAAAAATAAAAAAATCAAATGTGGACTGTGCAAGTGATTCAATCAATTTGATCTGAGGTTTCAGAAAAAGTACACACCTTTCTGCAGAGGCATATATAGTGGTGAGAGAGTGTCGTAGACATCTGTACTTCCTATTGGAATCAAAGGGTTGAACACAATAACATTAAAACTGCCTGCACACCGGTTCTGACAGCATTGCGGAGCACTTTCAAATTCACAACAAACCTACAGTAGCCTGAATCAACAGATGTCAATGGACTTTTTAGAGTGAAACCATTCATTCCTGTAGGCAGTTTAACATGTACCACACACAAATGAAGTCAGTAAGGTCAGTCTTACTCTTCTGCAGTGACATATACTCTGACTGAGCCTCCTCACATCCTGCAGACTGCTCCTGGTCTGAACTCTTATTGGTCCGTTGGTCCTGGAGTCAGTTTCCCAACAGCGTCGTTGCAAACTAACGTAGCAACTTCCGTGGTTGGAACGACGGTTGTCCGGCATTTGTGTTACCCAAAGCTGTCGCTAAGACTACAGTCTTTACAACTACAGTCGCTGGAACTTAGTCGTTACAACCACAGTAGTTTCACTGTCGTTAGTGTTTAGAATCGTTCCCCAACGGCGTCGGATGACCTTACCATCGGATGTGGGACTGTAGTTGCAGCGACAGGTGTATAGCTGTCGTTAAGCCTCTTCCTCGTCTGTTTGGGTCTTAAAACTGTCAAATTGAGCATCATTTAATGCATTACCCCCACCTACAGGATTAACTAATTCCCACTTCAACTTCACCATGTGGTAAGATGCAACTGTTTGAAACACAAATGCTCCAGTTATCCATAGAAGTTTCAAAGAACAAACAAAGATAACTAACAACACGTCACCAACCATCACGAGTAGGCTACAGCATGTCAAATATATATTAAAAAGACGACTTTGTTCCCGCCTGGATTCGAACCGGAGATTTGACAAAACACCACTATGCTGCCGCAGGTGTGCTTGGCCTTAACCCTCATCACCACCGTTTCTGATAATTACAGTGAGGCACAACTCGTAATTGACTACCAAAAGAAACGTTTTTAACTTTTTTTTTGTTTTGTATGGAGACTCATTAAATAACGTGGTTATCATCAAATAGCCCATACAAATTGAAACACTGTCATGTCGGGGAATATTATCTACCACTACCACTAGGTTTATCATTGTGTAGTTTATTTATTTAACACTAGCGATTTTATGAGCTTAGTGATGCTACAACTTTAGCCATGCTATGTTGACATGCTTTTTGCAACGAGTGCTTCCGAATTCTCCCCGAACGCTGCCGAAACATCTGGGAACGATGTAGTTAGAACAATGTAAGTTGTAACCAATGTCGTCAGGACTAACATGTTACGACAGAACTTCAAGCGCGTTGGGAATTGGTCGTTGTTTGCCATCTTTATCGTTAGTAACTGCGTCGGACAACGGTGGTTAGCTAGCATCCGTCGGGAAACGGAGTCCTGGTCTGAACTCTGATTGGTCCGTTGGGCCTTGTCTGAACTATGATTGGTGCTCTGCTGGTGCTGGTCTCTGTGTGTGTGTATGGGGGGGGAGGGCACAGAGATCTGTCATGAACTAACAGAGAGATGCTGTATGTCTGATGCTGACGAAAATGGATTCAGAGGAAATCATACTCACCTTGTTCTAGTTAAACACGGGCCTGCAACCCAACATATACAGTGTCATTATGGATCATATTTAACATTTGCCATCATGTTGAGTGTTGATGCAACTAATGTGGATGGTATGCTTCACCTGTGAGATACCCACGATGGAGCCAGAAGATTAGACAGCAGAGAAGTCCAACTACCACTCCTACTGATATCAGGATGAGGGAACTAGAATCTAACAAAGACATAACAGTCACCTGAGTGTGTGTGTGTGTGCATGCTGGTGTGAATGTGTGGAGGGAGAAAAGCACATACATGATGAATATGAGTTTAAACATACTAGTTTGCTTCTGTTCGGACTCAGTCTGCACAGACAGTGTTGTTTCAAGCAGACCTGTATAAAGAGACAGAGAGCATCAGCATTGATCTCTATTATGACCCAGTGAAATTAATACATTTCTCCATACATGTGCATGAAGATACATTTCTTCATACATGTGCAATTTTGTATACATGTCATCAACATACATTTCAAAATACCGGTATGTCCAAATATATTTTTCGGAAATAATGAAGTTGGCAGAGGCGTGAATAAATCATTAATATACTAATGACATAGGCCTAATTAAGATGTACAGTACATGTCAGTGACCTCTGATCTTGACCAAGCTCTCCGGTGACTCTCCTCTCTCTGTGCTGTTACACTTGTAGAGGCCTTCATGTGACTTTGAGACTGCAGGGATGGTCATCTCTCCTGTGGTGGAGGTCTGGAACAAGGTCCCATCTTTATAGAAGTCAGCACTGATGTTTGATGGCTGGTAGCGATATCTGCAGCGCAGAGTCAGAGGGTCTCCTTCAGTTATAGGATTTCCAGGACTTTCCAGGATCACATCAGTATCTAAAAAGTCATCATCATCATTTGACAAAAGGATAAGGTTTGCAGAATAAGGACTAAATATCAGTCTGCCTGGGCGTTCTGTTCAAAAGAAAGAAATTGAAATTTGAACAACTTGTGGCCCTCAGCTGAACCTTCCAGGCAGCACTGCCTTCAAGGCACTACCCCCGAATTTAGGTTCTGTCCATCTCTAAACCAGCTGTACTCCCAGTCTGTGCTCTCCTCACTCGTTATGTCACATCTGAGATAGACCTGCTCCCCATTGAAGAACTTGGTCCAGTTTGATTTTAGTACAATGATAGCATTTGGTCTTTCTGTCAATATATCCAGTGAATGCATTTGTTAAATTTGGCATTAGAGTATAATCTAAATATTCATACAGTAGGTCTATGAATAAATGTATTGATGAAATGTTCCTCATACGATCATATCTTCACTGCATGTTTGTTATATTCATTAAGTAATTAATTAAAGGAAAGCACCAGAGTGAATTCAAGCATTGCCCTGTTGAAAGAGGTTGTTAAATGGACTAGTTAGCGAGTGGAACAAAATAATTTGGAATAGTATAGACCGAACGCGAACGCATAAACGAAAAAGCACTAGTGATCTGATCAATCGAAACCGAAAGTAAGATCTCAGATGCCGTTGACTAAATGTAAAGTGTTTCGCGTTCGCGTTACGTCTATGCTCTTCGAAATTCTTTCATTCCATGCAAAATATATTGCTGTTAGAAGGCTCGTGCAACAGGGCTATGCTTAAACTTACTCCGGACTTATACCTTAAAGATGACATAGAATGGATTAATTGAGTATTGTAACTTGTTCTCTGATGTTAAAATACAACATGTTCAATTGTATTTTGTCAAAAAAAGATCAAGTGATATTTTACGAGCCTAGTTAACAACTCATATTTTAGATGTGTATTGAAATGGGTTTTTTGCCTAAACAACGCCTCACTCTGGCCACCTTAATTGATTCGCCCATCATTTAATCGCTATTTCTAAATGTAGGATTTCCATATGAAAGACGGCAGAACCATGCCTCATGTTCATGATAGCTCTTTGACCATCCACAACCTCTCTTAATTCATCAAAACCAATGTAAAAGTGGTTTTCCATTCTATGTCTCCTTTAAGTAAACTAACCTGTAATCTTCATATCAGCACCATCACTATACTGTGTATAAAAGGCCTGATTTTTTCTCTGTGCTCTGCACCAGTACTGTCCTCCATTAGAGACTTTAACAGAGCTGATGCTGTGGGAGTTTACATCAGTCTGAGCCACAGGATCAGAGGTCTGTGTGTCTCTGTACCAGTAGAATGTCCATGCAGTAGACTGGTGTCTGTGTGTGTGTGTGTGTGTGTGTGTGTGTGTGTGTGTGTGTGTGTGTGTGTGTGTGTGTGTGTGTGTGTGTGAACTACAGAGTTACAAAACAACTCACCCTTGACTTCTACCCACACCTCATTGCTGTACTGTGAGTAATAGACTGGGTCTCCTCTCCCAGCTCTGCACCAGTACTGTCCTCCATCAGAGACTTTAACAGAACTGATGCTGTAGGAGTTTACATCAGTCTGGTTCACAGGATCAGAGGTCTGTGTGTCTCTGTACCAGTAGAACACCAAACCAGAGGAAACACCCAACTCACATCTCAGAGTCACTGAGTCTCCCGTGAAGAGCTGGTGGCCTGAAGTTGGTGTGAGGTTGGGCTTTGATCCTGTAGATGAGGAAAAATAAATTGTTTTTTTTTACACTTCAAATCAAACACACACACACACACACACACACACACACACACACACACACACACACACACACACACACACACACACACACACTCTCTCTCTCTCTTGTGTGTTACCTTTGACATCTAAATGTATTCTTCTGCTCTGTGACATTTTGGGTCTGTCTCTCCTTTCCCCCTGACACCAGTATTGACCCGTAGAATATGCAGTTGCGGTGAAGCTGTAGGTGTTTCCCTCAGATACTGGATCAGCACTTGACTCTTTATACCACTTATATGTCCAGCCACTGAAATACTCTATCACACACTTCAGAGTGACTGTCTCTCCAGTAAACACAGGACTCTGGGGCTCTACACTCACTGTAGGCAAAGGCAGGGCTGGAGAGAAATAGAGGGAAATGAGACAAAACTGTTTTCATAAACTGTTGCATAAAACAATAATAAGGTGCCACTATAAATAGCAAACTAGGCATTACATAACCCTTTGTTAACAGTTATTAACTATTACCACAGTGTTTATTTCACATAAGTTAATAGTTTTTCCACTATAAATTAAATACAGTTGTTTGCATATTAAATATATGTTATGGTCATAATACATAGAAAATAGTGTACTACCTAATAGTGTATTGATATTACTTAATAGTTAACAATATGTCTGTTTGCCATATATTAGTAGCCTGATGTAATTGCTCAAGGTTAATCAATATATTAGTAATATATTAGTTAAGTTTAATTAATATATTAATAGTATGTAGTTATCAGTATGGGGACCCTTATAATAAAGTTGGCCTGTATATTTCTGCAATAAAAAAACTTTTTTTTTCAATGTGCGACTTAATTAATCTCAAAGCCTCAATGTAAAGTATTTGCAGGTGTTAATAAATATTATAATAAGTGTTTGTAAATGATTAATAATTACTTTTCCAACTTTAATATAAGGGATGATTATAATATTACTAATATATTAATTAAGCTCAAGCAACTCAGAGCCAATAATTTCAAATTCTTACCTATCACTGTAAGTTGAACAGTGTTGCTGGGATATGATAATTGGTTGCTTCTCTCTCTCATTCCGTTGCACTTATATGCCCCCTGATCAGAATCACTAACAATTTTTATTGTGTATCTGTTTGTGTTTGTTTTAACATGGTGCCTGCTGTTCTTAACCCACTGATAGGTCCAACCAGCTAAAGGCTCCATCAGACATGTCAGAGTGACGGTTTCTCCAGGGTACACTGGAGATGAGGGCTCTACTGTCAATGTAGGGACTGGCAAAGCTGTGGAGTAAAGTGGAGATACAGTACTGAAGCAACAATATTAATATGATAATATTTTACTGAAGCAAAATATGTTTGAGAATATAAACTTAAACAGTCATCAGAACATTAAATACTACCATAAAAAGCTGCCATCACCTGTTATGGTGATAGTGGCTGGGTCACTGTTTTGGGAAGTTGTCGGTCTTTGTCCTCTGTGTCCTTTACATGTGTACTGGTACTCTCCAGCAGAAACAGGTAAACTGATGGTGATGGCTTGACCATTTCTATTTTGAAGTAGATTTGTGCCTCCATACCAGTAATACCAGTTCCAGCCCACGTACTCTGATATATCACATCTCAGAGTGACTACATCTCCTGGGTAATATGGCCCCTTAGGAGGCTCAGCAGTTACTTTAGCTGTGGGCAGAGCTGTGGATGAAAATCAATATGTGTTATTTCTATGAATATATACTCTGTTCTCTAAGCTGACTGGTCTTTGGGCTTTTTTGCCTGCAGGCAGTTCTGCGTTTACGGCATAACCCCCTTCTAATCTAGGGGGTTGAGTGTTGAGGGGATTAGGTAAAGGTTAGTGTTATGGTATGCCTTTTAGGCTGTGCTGCCTGGAAGGTTCTGTTGAGCAAAAAAAGAAAAAAAAAAACACCATAGAGCGTAACAATGCCTCTGAATGGATTATTTGTTTAAATTCAATTCCTTGATGTAAAACATCACTAAGTAAGGTGGGAAAAGGCAAGAATACAAATGCACAAAATGATTACCTTTGACATCGATGTTTATTTCAGGGCTGATAATTGATTTCACTGTAACTCTGTCTCTCCTCTCCCCCTGACATGAGTACTGGCCTTTATGGGAGAGACTAGCTATACTGGTGAAGGTGTTGGATTTTGACTCAGAATGTAGATTTGTGTTCCTGTCATGAAATAAATTGTATCTCCAGATATTCCCAGGTGGCATGTTACACTTTAGAGTGATTTCCTCTCCAACATACACAGGACTCTGGGGCTTGAATGACAGTTTGGCTGTGGGTAAATCTAGGAAAATACACACAGAGAACTGATAAAACAGCAATATATTCATATAAGTTTAGTAAATAGTTCAGTTTATAAGCTGACTGTATTTACCTGTTGCTCTGACTGAGAAAGGACGACTGCGCTGAGAGTTCCTTGGGCGACCCCCACGTCCTTCACATGTGTACCGGTCATTATTTTGTAGAGAGATGGTAATGGTTTGGCTGTTCTCACTGGACATCTGCTGCCCTCCTTTATACCAAACATACTGATCCCAAAGGCCAGATATGTCACAACTCAGAGTAAATATCTCTCCAGTGTAGAAAGGACGCTGAGGAGGGCTGTATGGGCTGTTAGGAGACATTAGAGTCACCACTGCTGCAGGCAAAGCTATGGGGGGGAAAAGTGGTACCACATGACAATAACAATTAACCATCTGACAGCATTTGATGCAGCATTCAGAGGACCTCTTCAAAACTGTGTTTTTCAAAATTATCACATCATTAAACAAACATTGTGCATTTGTGCTATATTGAATTCAATAAGACTTCTAAAAATGCACATGGTGAATGTTAAATATTCTTGAGCCAATGAAATCACCCTTTCTGTTCTATTGTTCTTAACCAAGTGTATTGCACACTTGGTTAAGCGCAATGAAACAATCACCTAACTTTTAAATAAGCTACATTTACCTGTGGTACTGATAGAAACAGGGTTGCTATTCTGAGAATTCCTTGGCCGCTTTTCTCTACATCCTCCACATGTGTACTGCCCTGCACCATCAGGAAGAGAGATGATGAGGGTCCTCATGTTCTCACTGGGCATCTTAATACTGTCTTTGTACCAGTTATACTCCTTCCAGCCTGTGATCTCTGTTATATCACATCTCAGAGTGACTGCATCCCCAGGGTAATATGGGTCCTGAGGAGACTCAACAACTACTGCAGATGTGGGCAGATCTGTGCAGGAAATCAACATTACATGTAACAAATGAACACCAATTGTAATCCTCTGTTTATCTGTGAACGGACTCTGGCTTCAAACATGTTCTAGAATTACATAATACAGTAATTGACACTGTCAGATATTAGTCAGATATCAAAAGTAGACAGGGAAACATCATAATCACAAGACAGTCACCCACTCACCTTTAACAGTAAGATTAACACTTTCATTCATCTTTGATGATGCATGTCTGTCTTTCGTCTCTCCCTGACACCAGTAATGACTCTGATCAGACTTAGCTGCTATTATGGTCAGTGTGCTGCTGGTGTCAAGCTGAGAAAGCAGGTGGCTGCTGGTGCCTTTAAACCATTTATATGTCCAGTCATTTTTAGGCTGTATCTCACACTTCAGAGTGACTTTCTCTCCAACATACACGGAGCTCTCAGGCTCTATGGTCAATTTGACTATTTGAAGGACAATGGAGTAAGTAATCAAATATATTAATACTGTATAACAACTCCACATTTACTCACACCCACTCATACTTTGGGCTCTATTTTGACGACGCAATGTCAAATGTTGTTTAATTAATTCACAAAGTTATTGCTAAGCCAAGGTATTGTAACAAAATTTTCAAACAATAGGCTGAAGAAAAACAAACAACAACAACAAAAAAAAAAATTAAAAATCTAACATGTGAAAGTTTGTGTACAGTTACGCACCTGCAGCATATTGAGAGATGGAACTCAGGCTCAGCACTAGAACACAAAGACAGAGATAGACAGTCAGTCATCTCACAGAAACCATCGACACAATTATCAAAACCATTTATGCCTTTGTAAAGCTACATCATCCCAAAGACAAGTGTTAACTGTCTTCCTGTCTGTCCCAAGGCCTCATGAGGTGTGACCACTGAACTATTTTGCATATTAGTGTACAGCATTAAGTAAATTAAGGCCAGAACATAACATGACATGTTTTTACTTTGTGTCCCAATTCAGCCCATTGATGTGGGAAAAATCTTAATATCCAAACTGGTTTCACTAAATGGTAGAATTGGAATATCAAACACCATTTAACCCACATGGATTTCTGCTTACTTTAATTTTCTGATGAAGGAGTAATGCAATCAACCCCATCATTATCATCTAAATCAGGGGTGGCCAACCAGTCGGAGACTAAGAGCCACATATCTGACTATGTTACAGCAAAGAGCCACATCGGCACACGGACTACATTACCCATCCTTCTGACACACACACACACACACACCTCTGCCAGTGAGATGAATCGTAAAAAAGTCACACACTAACATGATAACAGAAATATACCCCTACAATAGTAAGATCACAAGTTCAATTCCAAGTTCAGTCCCTTTTGGAAAATCATGGTCGAGGTTAGCATGGAGTGAGCTGTAGTGACGCTGAAGATTTGAAGCCTTGAAATGCGCCAGTGACGACTGACATATAAAGCAGATTGGCACACAAACATAAACTTGGACATGAACGTATGAGCCGCATGACTCCGGGGAAAGAGCCGCATGCGGCTCCCGAGCCTCGGGTTGCCCACCCCTGATCTAAATGATACAAGATATCAGCAAGACATAGGGTGTGTGTGTGTGTGTGTGTGTGTGTGTGTGTGTGTGTGTGTGTGTGTGTGTGTGTGTGTGTGTGTGTGTGTGTGAGAGAGAGAGAGTGTGAGTGAGAGAGAGAGAGAGAGAGAGAGAGAGAGAGAGAGAGAGAGAGAGAGAGAGAGAGAGAGAGAGCAAAACATTTTTTTTTATATGGGAGGACATTTCCAAGCAGGTACAGAAAATGAGGGAGTACAGACAAGTGACCAAAGCAATCCATTTACCATATTGTCAACAGAGTTTAGTCAGTCCATTAAGCATGTACCTTTGCTCACCACTGGTGTACACTATAATGAAATTCCAAATGCAGCAGCAGGGCCTTCACAGCCAGTGTCATGTATACCCAACATATAATGAAACCTATTTAAGAATCCTCAAAAATAAATGTAGTGCATAACAGAATACAACCATACAGATTATAACTTTATTTAAAGGAAAGTACCGGAGTGAATTCAAACATAGCCCTGCTGAAAGAGCTTGCTAAACTCACTAGTTACCGAGTTGAACAAAATAATTACAGCACCGGCCGAACGCAAACGCAGAAGCGAACAGGCACTTTACACTGAATCAATGGGACCTGACTATTTGAAACCGACAGTAAGATCTGAGGTTACATTGGCTCAATGTAAAGTGTTTTGCGTTCGCGTTAGGTATGCTGTTCGAAATTCTTTCATTTCATGCTAAATATATTGCTGCTCGTGCAGCAGGGATAAGCGTTAAACTTACTCCGAACTTATACTTTAAACCTACCTACACAGCAGCAGACAGTACATTTTATTAACACATGTGACATAGTCTAAACTATTCTTCCTGTCTTTGGTTTGACCTTCAATATTAGCTCTGGAAAATATGATTATCTGTGATAAACAGACAGCATAACAACAAAACAAAAGCCAAAGTGTTCACATTATGAACCAACTCTTTGCCTTTCAGTATCTTATCAACAACTGGACATACAGAATTTTCTGCACACTGCACCCAAATACATGCAGGAGCCTGTGATCTTTCCATCTGTTGTTGTCAAGCTTAGCGCTTAGAGGCCCTCATAGTATGAGTAACTTAACAGAGAAACCCAAATACCGCTGATGTATGATGTATGCTTGAAATTACTCTAGAGCAGTGGTTCTCAAAGTGTGGTCCAGGGACCACTGGTGGTCCGTGAGCAAGCTCAAGTGGTCCGCGAGAGGATTTCCAAAAAAATATGTGAATTTAGTCTGTTTCCTACTAACATTATTTGAAGGCAAAAGATGAATTGTTCACTGAATACTATGAGGCAGTCCTGTATGTAATTTGTTAAAAACGTCAGGCTATCTGAATTTGAAGTGCACAGAAAAGCCTATTTAAAAATGCTTTAAAGGATAAAGGGTAGCACCATTTGAATTGGAGAGGGGGCACGAGGGCAGGTGGTCCCTGAACTTTTTTTTTTTTGGGGGGGGGGGGGGGGGGGCGCAAAGTGTTGGTGCACAGTGTGACAAGTTTGAGATCAACGTAAAGATGAAAGCAAGGTATGCTCTGAGTAGGAATTAAGTTCTATACACATATTATACACACATTTAGAGAGAGTTCTCAAGATGGAAATGTTCAGAATCCACACACGTAGTGACACACACACAGAGAGAGAGAGAGAGAGAGAGAAAGTGAGAGGGAGAGAGAGAGAGAGAGAGAGAGAGAGAGAGAGAGAGAGAGAGAGAGAGAGAGAGAGAGAGAGAGCGATATAACTCACCGAGCAGTAGGCCCAAAGAGGAGAGCTCCATGCTGTGAGGTGGCCGTTAACTGAGTGACTGAGAGGTTAGTCTGTGATGAGAGAGAAAAAGACTTGCAGACCAGCTCACACCCTCCCACAGAGAGAAGGGGAGGAGAGAAGTGGTAGAGAAAGGGATACCAAGTGGTGAGCATCAAAGGGAAAGAAAGAAAAAAGAACCCACAGATATATATATATATATAAAAAAGGTATTGCTGTGCAAACTCCAACTGTAGAAGTGTGAGAGTAGCTTATCGCTTTTATCATGATGTAGGCCTACACATTTTTGCTCTTTTACATTAATGAAAAACACTAGAGATATACTGTACAAGGTTACTCTGGCCTCCTTGTTATTTTTGTATGAGTAATGGCCAGTCTTCGAACTTAAACTTATTAAATTATTATCATTTCGTAATGTTTGACCTCAACTTTACATTACAAAAATGAATGGAACTATTTTACAGTAATAAACATTTTGAAGTGTCCTTACATGCTCATGATATCATACTTTATGATGTCACTCTTGTTGAAAACCTCAAGTAAAGTGGTACCCAATAATGCAACACCAACTAAATTTAGTCAAATGTCTTCAATTTGCATATCATCACAATTTCAACATACATTTATGCAACATATTGCATAATTCATAATTGCATATTAGTTGAATAGGCCTACTGCATCAAATCCTATTGCAATGGTTAAATGTAGGTGGGTGTACAACACACTTTATTTCCGGAGAGCCCTGTAGGGAGTGCAGGCCCTTACATAGGAAATGCAGACCCCTCCAACCCACAGCTTTGAGAGGAAACCAAAGCAAAACCACAATCACTTACCTTCTTTCTTTGTGCACATTATTACTAATAGACAGAGGATCGAGGTATGGTGAGAAACATGAGAGACATTCAGTAAGATGATACAGAAAGATGACCCAATTACTTGCATTTCTATATGTTCACCTCCGGTAATGAATTTAGTAATTTACTGTTGTAAAGTTAGCGTAATATTACATTAACTTTAATGCAGTTGAAAAGTGACTTAGTAGCAAAATCGCTAGTCAGGAACAGACCTATAGAGCATACACACTGCCTCAGAAACACAAAACAATTTCATTTAGCCTTTGTGAATAGATGGCTAACCCTGAGCACAGTTGTAGGAATACTGTAGGCACAACTGCGTTTAATTGATCAACTAATCTTAAAAAGACGTAATACCATTATTTTGGTTTTTTTTGGTATTCTGTGTTTTCTTTTGGGCATTTTTTGTTACATTTGGCCTTTCTTTTACTTAGCATTTTCATTGAAATCTACTGTGATGAGAAGAAGATTGACATACATGACATGTAAGCTATGTGAAGTTCTATAAAAAAAGAGACAGTATAAATACAACACAAGTGCTGAGTGTCGTCTGAAGAAGAAAACTAATGGGGTCATTGAGGTTTGATTGTCTCTATTGGACACGCTAACTGCATCACTATGAGGTCTGTGGTTTACTGGTGCCAATGCTACTTCATATGTGTGTTTACAGGAACTGTGGCAACAAAAGATATTAGCACTTGCTTGGTAATGATAGGATAAATTCTCAAAACAACATGTATACAATGAGGTGCCAAGCATTAACCTGGACAACTGGACTATATTGGCCTCACCAGCCCTTCCTATGAAGAAATGTGTTTCCTTACTCATCTTACAGAGAGATTTTGTACTCACAAATGCTTTCTTATCTGGTATGTCTTCATAGGTAAAACCCACTCTATAGAAATTAGCTATTTAGAAAGTATTGTAATGTAAGCAGTAGTTCTACTTTTCTGTCCGTCTTTTATATTTATTTTTTATAGTTTATATAGATTCATTGGTAATGGTTTCCAGGGCCATCGCAACAAGGCAGGTAAAGCAGGCAATTGCCTGGGGCGCAGGTTGAAAGGGGCCCCCAAAATTCATTTTAGTTTACTTTATTCAGTCTGGCACTCACCACTACTGTACTCACCACTAGTTTGTGCTGTTCTCTCTTCACATTCTGTTCAGAAGGATGGGAGCAGGCTTCACCCAAAAGCCTTTTTGTTATTTTAAGAGTGCTGGCAGAGATCCTTGATTACGGAGATAAATCATGAGGACCCACTTCCTGGAGTCATAAGGCTAATGCCAAATAAGGTAGTTCTGGGTGGCGCTAACATTTATGCAGTGGAGAAGCTCATTCTGTAACATTGAAGTCTATGACAGAATCCAAGAATTTCACCAAAATTTTAAAAGGTTTTTTTTTTTTCTGAGTAATGGATGTGCATTTTGGGCATGGTATGGTGATCCCCCTGCCCCATTTCATATTATTGTCAAGACTATATGACTCTCCATTCCGTAGAAAGTGAACTTTTAATCAGGTGTGCACCAAGTCTGTTAATGTGCTGAAGTTTTTTTCTTTCTTTTTAGATCATGTCAAAATCATACAATACATATATCAATGTCCATGGTGTACAAAAATACAAAAAAATTAATTTGCGCTATATAGCTTTACTTGGCCTTTGCATCTACGGAGGTTGACTGATTGGGGCGCCAGCTGCCACTGATTAGGGTGGCAGCTCACTGGGACGGCGTGGCCAGGCTAGTGGCTGCTAGCTCGGATGACTCCAATTTCCTCCCATAGACATGAACTACCACCACATATCTGGCTTCTGAAGAATCTGTGGTGCTGGCCCTGCGTCTGTGTGAATAAAAGGTGTAGGTCTATGCATAGTGCGGCCTCCTCTCCTGATTATTGACTCTTTACATTCTGACCATGAGGCTCGTTCTTCAGTATCTGGAAAAACTAGGTGATTGTGCTTGTTAGCTACACAAAATAGATGGACACATGCTCATCGATGACATGAATAAAAAAGGCATTATATGCCTTAGCATATAATATATTATTATTTAAGAAGCAGGGGCGCTGCTAGAAATTTTGAGCCCTATGACAAAAAATAATTTTGGGCCCCTCAAATGTTAACTTTAATATTAAAAATTTCTCTGGGCCCCCCGGTCAGTGCCAGGCCCTTAGAATCATCCTACCCCCCCCACCCCACCCCACCCCCCCCCCCCCCGGCGGCGCAGTATATTCAAATACATTATTATTATTATTATTATTATTATTATTATTATTATTATTATTACCTCCGCCAGAGGTGGGCTGGGACAGAAAATCGGCCCTGGCATTTAAAACAAGACCAGCTCACCATATATTCAGTCTTTTCGATATGTCTGAATGTGAAGGCTATACCAAACGGTTCCTGATCCTATGTCCCGTGCATGATGGTCATAGCTGATGTGCACAAAGGTGTTTATTGCCTTCAAGCGCAACCTAGACAAGATGAAGCCTATTTAAATTATGTTTTTATATACTTTACCACAACATGCAACAATGGCAAAATTAAACACAAAAAACACTCTTGGCACGGTGGTCATGTCTTCATAAACTGATAAGCCGATCAGTTCCAAACTCACCCGTTCAGAAGATTACTCTAACTTCAGCCTTCTTTTGACGCCAGTAATGTTAGCATATTGTTGGCAACCTGCGCGGGGACACCCCATTGGATTTCGAGTCCAAAGCCTTAACCGCTCGGTCATCGCAGCTGACAGCTGGAGGTGGTGTCAGGACCAAAGCAAAAGTCCAAATAAACAGTGATTCATATGGGCAGTAGGAAAACCTCAATACACATACTGCCAAAAATAGCAGCGCTGGGGGGAAGAGAAACAAGAAGTTAAGTGGAAGCCGACACAGGATAGAGAGTTGTCTGTGTCTGTTGTCTTGTGTCCCGTTTGCAACAAAGGACCCACTTATTGTCCTCTACTATACAGTATGTCTATACGATTTACATGAAATGGAAGGAATAATTAAAAAAAAAAAAAAACAAGGAAAAGAAAGACAACAGAACAGAAGTGGTGGTTGTGGTGGTGGTTGGGTTATGAAAAAAAAAAAAAAAAAAAAAAAGGACGCTGTCAAAACAACGGTGTGAGCAGGGTTCGAACCTGCTCGAGGAGACCCCTTCAGATTTCAAGTCCAACGCCTTTATGTTCAATGTTTGTTCCTGATATGAAGATTTGAATGTTTGATTTTCCAGGTATGGCCATTTCAGATTACTATGATTAACCTTTCCTATCTATGTGTAACGGAGGCAAGCTAGCTCGGCTAGCTTGGCGGCAGTACGTGTAAATCCTCATCACCCAATTCCATGGGCACTTCTAACAGCTGAGTTAGAAGGTTGGGTTTTAGCTCAGTTGGTTAGAGCGTCCCACTCCCACGCCAGGAGTTTGTAGCTTGTAGCTGGTCCTGGTGCGAACTGCCACCAGCTACATATTCACAAATGGGATATATGCAGGATAATGAAATGATTGTGATCAGAATCATCATGAATAACACATAAATATGTTCCTGGATATTAGATATATGAATGTTTTGATACTTCTCTTTCTGTGCATGTATGTAAATATCTTGTTGAAGTAGAGACAGTATGTATGTGTGTGGTGGTGGTGTATTTGTTCATGATTTGGTTACAGTATGGGTGCTGTGTTCATTTTATGAACAGGGCTGTTGTTGACTTCTGCCTCTAACACCATCCAGGCTGTTTCACTATGCAAATATTACAGAGGAGACAGAAGTTACTGTTTCTTTCACAGTTCATCATTCAGAGTTAAGAGTTGGTATGGAGGGAGTGCTGTGGTATAGTAAAGCAATACATGTAAACATAATACAGTATATTCAAGTGTGTGTGTGTGTGTGTGTGTGTGTGTGTAATGTTTTGCTAAGCTGTCAACAGAAGTCAGTATTGGAGAGCAGAAGTAAATTGAAATTCAATGCATGGCACAAATCCTGGTTGCATGCCTCATATCATCTGACGCAAACACACACACACACACACACACACACACAACCACACACACAAACACGCACAATGGTAGGTAAGAGGAACACACTGGTGACGCAAACCCTAAACACTACATCGCCTGGGGAAGTTGAGCAGAGCACCTCATTTGCACTTAACTACAGCACGGATCAACACACTGACAGGATAACAGATTTGACATCATCATATTACACCTCAAGTGTCCTGGGATCGTAAGGTACATTTACAACAGCCTCATTACTGCTTAGCTTGATACACTGTGACAATGGTACTGTATGTTCAGCAGGATGTGCTCAGTGAATCTGTATACTTTGTGTGTCTTGGTGTCTTGATTTTACTTTGGATACTTGCCTCTCTAGAAAAGAATTGGAGGACATTTGTACACAACCTGTTGTGCATGTTCATTATTTGGAACTTGTCAGTCTTAAAGATACAGCCACTCTTTACTGAGTCCACATGTAGGATTGGAAGGGTGTAAAAAATAAATAGATGAATTAGCTGTAAGATAATAAATATCCTTGTTTGTTTAAATGAAATACTGTACTATGAAAATCTATGATATATTAATTTTGAAGGTAAAACCACTCAATTTTAGGCGATTCATTTTTTTTTTCTAGATGTTACCGACTATAGACACAGGGACAGAAGTGTTCACAATGGAATAAACTGATAAAATGCTTATTTTTGATCCTTTGCTATGTTAAGAGAATTGTACCAGTGTGTAAATTGAATAATCTTCTATCTGCAGGCCTTCAGTCATGACCCTGCTGCTCATTACCACACTGCTGGTCACAGGTCAGTGTGTGTGTGTGTGTGTGTGTGTGTGTGTGTGTGTGTGTGTGTGTGTGTGTGTGTGTGTGTGTGAATTTCTCTCTCCTCTCAGGTCTGCATGTGTGTGTGTGCGTGTGTGTGTGTGTTTAAGTTAACTTCTCTCTCCTCTCAGGTCTGTGCACTATCTCCTGTTCCTCTGTGCCACGTCAGTTCCATGTGGTGAAGGAACAGAAGAACTGGACAGAAGCTCAGCAGTACTGCAGAGAGAAGTTCACTGACCTCGCCACCATAGACAACATGACAGAGATGGAGAAGGTGAAGAGTCTGATCCAGGAAGCAGGTTTTAAAAGTGTTTGGATTGGGCTGCGGGGAAAATGGCAGTGGTCTCTGGCTAACAGGAAGTTCTATGAAGAGAATGAAGCAGAGTTCCGGAACTGGGCTACAGGTCAGCCAGATGGAAATGAGCCATCCTGTGTGTTCAAGGCAAAATCAAATGGAAAATGGCATGATGCTAAATGTGATAGCCGTGACATATCTGGTTTCATCTGCTATGATGGTAAGAAGCCTTCTTCTTAAATAATAAATTCTATTAATTTCTTCAACAATACACATATCCAACACAGCTACAGATCAGTTTATTATATCTTCATCCACACTGACATTAGCTCAGACTCTCTACTCAACACAGGCAGCCAGACTGGCTTGAAGCTCAGTTTGTTAACCTTCGAGTAGTACAGACTACAAAACTAAAAAAGTGCTGATAGTTCAGACTGATAGTGCAGACTCTGCTGATTCTTCCACTAGTTGACATTGTAAAGCCCACTAGTTCAGACTGTAAAGCTGACTGTAAATCTTGTTCTCACACTATTTCAGACTGCTGTGCTGATTCTAAGTTAATCATGACCTCTATATTACTACAGGCAAGGACTCCACTGATTGCTATGTGCTGGTTGATGAGAAAAAGAACTGGACAGAAGCTCAGAGTTACTGCAGAGACAATCACAAAGATCTGGCCAGTGTGAGGAATGAAGAGGAAGATAAGAAGATACAGAAGAAAGTGGAGCAAGTAACCTCCTCAAGCAATCAAGTTTGGAATGGTGCCTGGATCGGCCTGTTCAGAGGCGAGTCCACCTGGCAGTGGTCAGATGGCAGCAACTCCTCATTCCGCTACTGGAGTAGTACGCCACATAAGGAACCCAATTATGACCGTGGCGCGAAGGAATTGTGCACAGTAATGCGACAAGATGGACACTGGAATGACTTAAACTGTAACATGTCTAAGAACTTCATCTGTTATGAAGGTGAGTCACTATTCATGTGCTGATGACTTAATGGTAGTAGTGTAGGACTGCTCACACAGGTTCAAGTGTAATGTTTCCTGATGACTCTGGGGTTCTACTGAGAGTGTTACATCACTTGGGGTTCTAAGAGTGTCACATCACTTTGTGTCACTTTGAGTGTTAAAGGTTGTGTGACTGAATGTAAATTATTTAAATGCTCTTAACACTAAATGAAAACAAAAATGTCAGTGACCTCCAACAGGAAGAAAAAATCTAGCCTGACATAGCCCGCCCATAATACTACTGTACATCCGTATTCATGGACTGGAGACAGTCTTCTGGGGAGGGTTTAATCTGTTAAAGGCCACCATTTGTGGAAATAAGTTCATTTTGCACCTCCCTTCGAGTTAAGAAATTGAGTTTTACCTTTATTCTGCACTTGCAGAATAAAGACTTGCAGCTCTAGCCTAGCATAATTTGACCAGCTAGCATCGCGGCCACTAACATCTTGCTTAAAAGTAATAAATATTTCCGGTAATTTTTCCATTTAAATATCTTCTCATCTCTAGTTAGAAAATGAAATAATACTTGCAGAAAATGAAACGTGGCAATTTCCTCGGTTTAATTATCTTGGAACTATAATCCAGTTCGGCATAATAATCAATACACGTAGCGCATGTAACATGAACGTTTGTTGTGTTTGTGGGACTATTTTCAGGGGCTGCTTGGATATGTGCTGCTTCGCCACGCACGTTGATTATTACGCAGAAATGAGATTATAGTTCCAAACCAATTCGTCCAAAGAAATTGCCACGTTTCATTTTCTGCAAGGATTGTTACATTTTTCAACTAGAGATGAGAAGACATTTATATGGGAAAATTGCCGGAAATCGTAAATATGGAAACCGGAAATATGTATTACTTTTAAGCGAGATGCTAGCGGGCGCGAGTGAGGCTGGTCAAATTCGGTTCAAGCAACTATGCTAGGCTAGAGCTGCAAGTCGTATCGTCAGGCTCGGAGAACGGCTTGATGAACAGAAAAAAGGTAAAACTCAATTGCTTAACTCGAGGGGAGGTGCAAAATGAGCTTATTTCCACAAATGGTGAACTGACACTTTAACAAACAACCGAGGCTGATTGGGCGAGCTGTCCAATCATTTCAAACCAGAGCTGAGTGCCCTCCCCTGCCCTATAATCGCTTAATGTCCAGACCATGAATACGGATGAACAGTAGTATTATGGGCGGGCTATGTCAGGCTAGGAAAAATCACCATTAATCATTTTGAATGATGAAATGTCCATTAAACTCAACTGCCATTTTTTTCCTCCCTCTCTGCGCCCTAGACAGCACTCATCCTGTACTCTGGCAGTGGGCCTTCAGGGGCACAGATGGATGTTTCTCATCCATCTGGAATTTTGTTGGTTGCCTAGCTGTTTTCTGCTCTGACGGGGCGCGGGGTGTATTAAAAAAATCTCGAACCTGATTGGAAAGTTCAATGTGCGTGTCACATACTACTTCTATGTGACTACTACTTCTATGCTACGTCATACCTGTTAACGCCCCGTCCTACGATTGTGATTGGATCTATGGCATAGAGGCGGGCTCGAGTATGGGGTAATCGATGACTTCGGGCTCAAAAAGCCGCGTCCAGACCCTCGTGCGAACTCACAAAGCTCACAAAGGGTCTGCATGAGAACCAGGCTAGCTAAACACCACTAATGTCTGAATACAACCTATGGCTCATGGCTAGAAGTACTTGTTGTGCTAATCAATTTGCTACCGCTAGGGTATGTCTAGAGTTCTAGGCTAGGGCGGTGGTAGCATAGTGATTAAGGACCCTGACCCTGGTTGGTAGTCTGGAAGTTGTGGGTTCAAATCCCGGCTGCCACCGTTGTGCCCTTAAGCAAGGCCTTAGACTTAACCCTAAGTTGCTCTCGGGGATACTTGCCCTGAATTAATTGATAGTTGACAAAATTTCAGTCGCTTTTGCGTCTGCTAAATGCATAAATGTAAATGTGAATGTAGGCTATTCTTCTCTAGCCTGACATAGCCCAACCATAATACTGCTGTTCATCCGTATTCATGGTCTGGAGGTTCTTTAACCTGGCGCGATTATACTGCGGGGGGAGGGCATTCACTTTTGGTTTGAAACAATTGGACAGCTCGTCTAATCAGCGTCGCTTATTGGCCGGTAGACTCTCTACCGATATAAACACGCCCAAGAGGACCGTTCCCAGACCATGGATACGTATGAACATTCATATTATGGGCGGGCTATGTCAGGCTAATTCTTCTCTGGGATGAAGTTGTATTTGTACACTCAGCATGTTTACTCTCTTGGGGAAAAAAACATAGAGAAGACAAATAAGAAGTTTCCATTAAAAAAAAAAAAAAAAATGAGCAGAAAGATACATACATCACTTTTGAATCGTGTGCTGCTGTAGACAATATTGTGAAATACGGTTTCTTAAATTCATCTATATTTGTGGAGATAAATTAAACTGTAACATATAGTTTGATAAGTTGTGTTTGCCAAGGAGTATAGATAATGGTGAGAATGGAAATCTTTGAGCACTTGAAGTATTTTCTCCATATATTTCTCTCCAGACAAGCTGGTCCTGGTCCGTGAGAATAAGACCTGGAATGAGGCACTGCAGTACTGCCAAGATCACTATGTGGACCTGGTGTCTGTGCGCTCTGAGCGGATCCAGCGCTGGGTGACGGAGCGGGCTAAAGGAGCCTCCACCCCTCACGTGTGGCTGGGCCTGCGTCACGCCTGTGGTGTGGGCTGGTTCTGGGTCTGGGGAGAGACCGTCTGCTATGATAACTGGGCCCCAGATCAAGATCAGGTGCAGGGCTGCCAGGGAGTGGGGGCAGTGAAGTCTGGAGGAGAGGGGAAGTGGGTCAGCCATGTGAAAGAAACTGAGAAGCTCAACTTCATCTGTGCCACTGAGGGTGAGTGTGTTTTTGCTCAATATGGACATAATGTGTGTGTGAGCATGTCTGTTTGTCCTATACTAATCCTTTCCTAAAGGAGCCTTCACTAGTGTTCTAGTATACTAGTATGTGTGTGTGTGTGTGTGTGTGTGTGTGTGTGTGTGTGTGTGTGTGTGTGTGTGTGTGAGTGTGACATCTTTAGTATGGATTGATACCTGTCCTGGAAATACATAAGAGATACGTTGTGTTATGTTTAACCTTGGTTTATGGGTGTGTGGGTGTGTGTGTGTGTGTGTCCACTTACAGAAGAGTAGGACTGGATCATGCCCAGTCCAGAGCAGCTCTGCAGAAACTCCTCAGGGTCCTAAAGCTCCCATTCATGCTCACCACTCATTTAATCATGAGCAACTAACTGCTATCACATACGTACAGCGATAATTAATATTTCTAAAATGCCTGTCATGACTTCTCCTTAGAAAACTAGAAAAGCGCTAAGAGAGCGCAGACCACAGCCAAGACAATGCGGTAAATTCCAGGTGGTGTTCTGGATCAGCGATCACCACCAAAATTGAATCAGTATTTACTTGTCCCAATTTTCATACATAGTTTAGTATGTTAGTGTGTTATGTTTTACTTGCATATAGCCTAAGTAAACTACTGTAGGCAAGTTCTTAAAGTGGATGTGGTGACGGTCTCCCAGGGATGCTGCAAAAAAAAAAAAGAAATAGAAAGTTATATATTATTTATAAGTCATTTATAGCTTATTCCTATTTAATAACTATTCTTATTTAATAACCTATTCATTTGCGTGTATAAACTATTTTCAATTGATTCATCTAACTAGTTTAATTTTTTTCTAGGCTACTAGCTCCTTGACAATGATGTAATAAGCAACACGTCAGCCTTATCAGGCATTCTTTCTTGACTTTAAGAAACAGCTTATTATTTCTTAATGTTTGAGCAAGGCCTGACCTAACTGTGGCATGCCACATATGGCATGACTGTTTTTACTTTATTCAGTCCCTATTGTTCCCAGTGGAATATTGTGTTTTTGGGTTGTTTCAATATCATGTTTTGAGGCTTCTCTGCAACAAGCTGAAGCCCTGGCATAGCTGAGGCTTTGTTTGTATGTTATTTTTTGGAATAATTAATCCGACAGGATATAAGTTGGACAGTTCATTTTGGAAAAATAGACTATGTCTTTAATAGGAAATAATAATAAATAAAGGATAGGAAATTTCCTTGCTGTGTTATGTAGAATAGTGTGTTAAAGTTAATACAGCTTCTAAGTCGATGGATTAATCACCACGTAAGTTTAACCACTTTTGATTGGTTGAGGGGGAGAGTCTTGGGGAAAGTGAAAGGAAAAAAGTCAAGGGAGGAGAAGAAGGGAAAACGTGGAGGCGCCAGTAAAAAACGCCTTAGGGTTGCTGTTGAAGTGAGGTTATAAACCTTTTTGTAATAAGATAAATATTGTATAGTGAACGGTTTAAGAGAGAGACCCCTTTATTAAGCCCACAAGGGTTCGTTTTACTTTCTGTGGCTGTTAACGTCAGCCTATCGGTTTGTTTACAGTTTTATTTTTTGCAAATGGCTAGTTAGCCACCTACAGTTGTCAGCACATGTTGTGGTTGGCACTAGGTGAGCTATAGTTAGTGATAACTTCGCATCGCGTTCGGGAGATTGCTTCACGCTGCTCAAATAGCGCTACGAGTATACCAGGGCACTCGTGGTTCCTTTGAGCGAGCCTACGAGGGAGCAACGCCACCGAATAGCGCTGCTAGCTACCAGGGAATGTTAGCAGTTCCATTCGGCTACGATGGAGCACTGAGGTCCTCGCAAGGAAGTGGAACCGTGCGCGCGCGAGCGCCATCGAGGTTGTGAGTGAGAAACATTCAGAGAGTGCACCAACTCATTTGTATCAGGCCTGCAACGGGGGTTATAACTTTTGTTTCTTTTATTTGTTTACATGATATGCCGGCTTTTGTAATGTTATGTTACTATTGCCTCTGAGGTGTGCAAATTTATTTTTGAGTTGGTAACTGAAGTTGTCATATTTTTGTTTGTGAGTACATTAGGCCTACGCCCCTTCTTATTTGGTACATGTGGCACTTATTTAATGTGGTTTTAGACTGATGCATCAGTAATAGTGACATGGTTATATAAAGTCTATATTGGTTGTGAACACTTACTTCACCATACAGTGAATTTTTGGTTTTATTAATAAATCAGATAAACCTACTTATTTTGTCCTCCACTCACTTTTAAGCAGCCAGGATACCTAAATAATTATTTTATTATTATTGCCTGTGTGGGATAGCAGAACCTAGGTAAAGGCCTTGTAGTGACAGTGATCTCAAGACAAGGGCTACATAAATGGAGGCACCGCTGGGATACTCTTTGTTGTAGGATTAATTCCCTAAACCTACATCATTCTATTTTGCTTTTTGCGTTTGTATTTATGTTAGAAACAAAGCCTGTAGCATTATAACCACTTTTATTAGATGCTAAATTAGAGTGAGTGGAGGAAAACTAGCAGTACTTAAGACTAAATTAGTACCTAATTCAGAGATAACCAAAGTAACACACACTAAACTAATGATGTCTATACTCCGTAACTGGTGCAAGGGTGAGGGGTGGGACCCAGAGTATGTCATGGAAGTCAAGAACATTCCTGAAGATGCTCAAGTGGAGGATATTGAGAAGACACTTGAAACCATCAAGGCTTTGGGGCGAGTGAGGGTGAAAATGAAGCTTTTCAATCCAGAGACCGGGCGAGTTGTGGCGTACTGTGTATGCAAAGAGAAGGTAAACACGACAGCCCTTCCCCCGGAGGTGGTCCCAGTTAGTGGAGGAGATCCCTGGACCATACACGGAACAGAGAATATTCCTAGTTCGCCCAGTACAATCCCGCACGAGCCTACGGTGTCATCACAGCAAACCAGCCAGTCCGCATCGAACAGTACTCCTCCATCTGAATCCACAGGGACTCTCATACGAGCTATGGAAGAGTTTTTCCAGAAGTCCATGCGTCCAACACAGGATGGCAATGCCTTCAGACGTTTGCGAGCCTATTCAGGCCTTACCCCCACCCCTGCAGGGGAGGAAACATTAGACACCTGGTTGGAACATGCCCAACTCATGGTTGAGCAATGTGACTGTTCTGACAAGGAGAAGCGGAAAAGGATAATTGAGAGTTTAAGGGGGGCAGCTTTTGAAATAGCGCAGGCAGTGAGGTCAAATGATCCAGAGGCCGGCCCTCATGACTATCTTGACGCTGTAGAGAGGGCCTTCGGTTGTGCCGAATCTGGAGAAGAATTGTATTTTGCTTATAGAAATTTAAGGCAAGACACAGGAGAAAAATTATCAGATTTTTTGAGACGACTTGAGAGGCACCTCAATAAAGTTGTGCGGCGGGGTGGAATATTACCCCTCCAAAGAGACCGTGTGCGTGTGGAGCAGCTGTTACGAGGCGCCATTCATTCAGATCTAATGCTTGTGCAGCTCAGGCTACGAGAGCAGAAGGCAAGTCCCCCTCATTCTTACAGCTCTTAAACGAAATACGAGAGGAAGAACAGCAACAAGCAGTACGGCAAAAGTCGAGCAGTGTCAAGACAACTGTACGACAAATGCGTGCTGTAGAGGGAGAGCCAACCTCCACTGAAGTAAACTCTTTAAAAGCTGAAGTTGATGAATTGAAGGCGTGCGTAGCAGCACTTACTGCTAAACAGAAGAAAAATACGCAAGTACCATCTGAGTCTTCAGTGACCAGTCAGTCTCCCACACCCAGCAGCGATAATGATGTATGTGCATTGAAGAAGCAAGTGTTGGAGTTGCAGGCTCAGCTACAAATCATGACTGTGAATCAAAGACCAGTGCGACCTGTAGGTGAGAGAGAACGAAGAAACAGAGATGACGGAAGGAATGGAAACCCCATCAGTAGGGCTAGAAATGATCCTGGACAGGTCAATAATGAGGATTTTTTCTGCTACCGATGTGGGGAAGAGGGGCATGTAGCACCCTATTGTTCCGCCCCTGAAAATTCAGAAAAAGTGAAAACCAAATTGATCCGGTCACTGAGGAGATTTCAAAGTGGAAACCGAGAGGTCAAGAGGGGCGATGTAAGATGCCTGCGTGAGGACAGTTCAGCCTGCAATGAGGGACCACCTAGCATCCCACATGGTTTAGTGGGACGACCATCATTAAGCAAAGTCATCATTGAAGGTCAGCCTTGTCCCGCTCTGATGGACAGTGGCTCAACTGTCACTCTAGTTTTTGAGAGTTGGTATAACAAGCACCTTTCACATTTGCCCATTCACCCAATATCCAGTTTGTCCCTTTGGGGGCTGAGTCAGTCTGCGTACCCTTATAAAGGGTACATCGCCATGAGCGTGTCATTTCTTGATAATGAGGAAAGTGATGACCTAAAAACAGTATTGGCACTAGTGTGCCCAGACCCCAGTGGACCAGACCAAGCACCAGTAATAATAGGTACTAATGCAAGATGGTTTCACTGTGGACCACCAGCTGAACAACCTGGTACACCCAAAGACGAAGTCCGGATCTGGAGAGTGCACGCAGAGCCAGCTGGTAGGCATGTGTTTTCGGATAGGGTTGACGATAGTTGGACATGTGAAATGGACTGGTCCAGGACCGCTCACTATTCCCCCAGGGGGAGCACGCCAGGCCATCTGCCAAGCTACCGTGAAGGAGTCATACAGCCCCAGCGTGCTCGTTATTGATGCTCCAACCACATTGCCAGCCGGTGTGGCTTTGTCACCTGGTGTGCTTCTTCCTGCGGACCTCAACCGTGGGAGCATACCGGTGTTGTTACGAAATGAATCACTAAAGATGAAAGCTATACCCAAGGGCGCTGTGGTAGGCAGGATCCAAAAAGCAGATATTGTCACTGAGCTGCGGAAAACTGACTCATCTTCAGGTCCAATTGACCCTGAACTGTTTGATTTTGGAGACTCACCCATTCCTGAAACCTGGCGGAAAAGGCTGTCCGAGAAACTGTCTCAGCGAACCGGTGTATTTTCCCTGGAAGAATGGGATGTCGGGTTGGCAAAAGGAGTCGAACATTATATTAGGATGAATGACACAAGACCTTTCCGAGAACGGTCCCGGCGCCTGGCACCGGGGGACCTTGATGATTTACGACGCCACTTACAAGACCTTCTAGCAGCCGGAATCATCAAGGAATCCCGTAGCCCATATGCATCGCCTATCGTAGTAGCTCGGAAGAAGAATGGGAAAATCCGAATGTGCATTGATTACCGCACTTTAAATAACAGAACCATTCCAGACCAATACACAGTGCCAAGAATCGACGATGCATTGGATTGTTTGAATGGCAGCCAATGGTTTACGGTGATTGATTTACGGAGCGGGTACTACCAAATTAAGATGGCCGAAGTAGACAAAGAAAAGACTGCCTTCATTTGTCCCTTAGGATTTTTCCAGTTCGAGCGTATGCCACAAGGTATCACGGGAGCTCCTGCTACATTCCAAAGATTGATGGAAAAAGCAGTAGGGGACATGAATCTGTTGCAGTGCTTAGTCTACTTAGATGATGTGATCATTTTCAGCCGCACCCTGGAAGAACACGAGCAGCGCTTGCTTAAAGTCCTGGATCGCCTTGAGGAGTACGGTCTGAAAATTTCATTGGACAAATGCCAGTTCTGCCAACCTCAGGTTAAATACGTTGGCCACATTGTATCTGAAGCTGGCATAGCCACCGACCCTGAGAAGATCAGAGCGGTTACTGAGTGGAAACAGCCTACTGACCTCAAGTCCCTCCAGTCTTTTTTAGGATTCTGCGGATACTATCGGCGTTTCATTGCTAACTACTCTGCAATTGTCCGCCCTTTGACTGACCTGACTCGGGGTTACCTTCCAGTTCGGAAAGGGAAAACACTCAGCCGGGGAGCGACAAGTTATTTCCGCAAAGCAGAGCCCTTCTTAGAAAGATGGACCCCAGAATGCACCAAAGCCTTTAAGGAGATCGTAGGCTGCCTTACTCATGCACCTGTCCTTGCTTTTGCAGATCCTGCCAAGCCGTATATACTGCATGTAGATGCAAGTTTTGAGGGGTTAGGTGCAGTGCTTAATCAACAACATCCAGAGGGCTTACGCCCAGTAGCTTTCGCAAGCCGTAAACTCAGTAATGCCGAACGTAATTACCCAGTCCACCAGTTGGAATTTCTTGCCTTGAAATGGGCCATTGTTGACAAATTCCATGATTATCTATATGGGGCTCAATTTACGGTGAGAACTGACAACAACCCACTCACATACGTGCTTACCTCAGCTAAGTTGAATGCAACAGGGCACCGGTGGCTAGCGGCCCTTTCCACTTATGACTTCGGCATTCAGTATAGACCTGGTCGGGAAAACATTGATGCTGATTGTCTCTCTAGACAGGAAATGGAAGGGGAGGGATGGATCCCGCCTGCTGGTGTGAAAGCCGTCTGCAAACGAGTCAGTATTCCTGAGCAGGCAGATACCAAGCTGAGTTATGCAGAACAGCTGGGTGCTTCCCCACAAGCCATTCCAGAGATATATGTCTGTCCTCTTAGGTTAGAGAGTGCTTGGTTGGAGCGGTGGAGTGAAGAGGAGCTGGGGCAGGCTCAGGACTCTGATGTGGCCATAGGAGTCATTAAAAGAGACATGAGGTTCGGTCAGTGGACACCAACGACTAGACGGAGTGACTGCCCTGAAGTGGAACAGTTGCAGCGAGAAAGTAAGAAACTAGTAATGAGAAAGAATCTCTTGTACAGGAAGATCCTTACTGCAGCTGGCAAAGAAGCCTTTCAGTTAGTGCTCCCAAAGCAATTCCGTTCCATTGTCCTTAAAGCTCTCCATGATGACTGTGGCCATCTGGGCTCTGAGAGGATACTTGCTTTGGCTAGAGATCGCTTCTACTGGCCCAGAATGGCAGCAGACATTCTGCATTATGTCCAGACATGTGGTCGTTGTGTGGCTCGGAAAACCTTACCTCGCAAGGCCGCCCCCCTTAATCAGTTCACCAGCCGGGGTCCACTGGACTTAGTTTGTATCGATTTCCTATCTCTCGAGCCAGATGCTAAAGGAATCGCAAACGTGCTCGTAGTGACTGATCACTATACCCGATATGCACAGGCTTACCCCACAAAAGATCAGCGAGCCCCTACAGTTGCCAAAGTGCTAGTGGAGAAGTTTTTTGTGCATTATGGGTTGCCATCTCGAATTCACTCAGATCAGGGGCGGGATTTCGAGAGTCGTCTAATGAAAGAACTTCTGTGTATGCTAGGAATCAGGAAGTCACGAACTACACCCTACCATCCTCAAGGGGATCCACAACCAGAGCGATTTAATCGTACTCTCCTCTCTATGCTCGGCACTCTCAATCCTACGCAGAAGCAGAGGTGGAGTCAACATGTCGCAGTCCTGGTGCATGCCTATAATTGCACCCGCCATGATGCAACTGGGTACTCACCTTATTTCCTCATGTTCGGAAGGGAGGCTCGTTTGCCAGTTGACCTCTGTTTTGACATTGACATGGATGGGCAAGGGGAAAAAACCATTATCAGTATGTGGATAACCTGAGGAGAGATCTGAAACACGCATATCAGTTGGCAACTGATGCGGCAAGCAAAAACCATGAGAAGAACAAGAGGGCTTATGATTCCCGAATCCGCATCCAGCATATTGAAGAAGGAGACAGAGTGCTGGTCCGTGTTTTTGGAGGTACTGGAAAGCAAAAGCTGAGGGACAAATGGAACTCAGTGCCCTACACTGTGATAGAGAAATTGCCTCACCTACCGGTGTATCGGGTGAGGCCAGAAAATGGTGAGGGAGGAGTGAAGACACTCCACCGGGACCACCTTCTACCAGTTGGTCAGCTGATCAGGTTACCCGAAGTGGTAGATGAAGTCATCACCCCAAGTCGGCCCCGCACAAGAGGTTCACGAGCACGGGTAGTGAAGAATGATCAAGGGGGAAACTTGTTTGATCTGGAAACAGACGTATCAGAGTCCGAGGAGGAGGAACCTATTCACATACTTTCTCGACTGCCAAATGTAAGCCCATTGCGGCCAAGGACACGATATCGATATGTGTCTTCAGAGACAGAGGGACCAAATGACTCACCGGATGCTATAGTGAGTCATGAAGGAGCAATGTCAGGAGTAGCTGACAGTGAGCCAGACCATGAAAATGATTCTGTGTTGTCTACGCCAGAACACATGGAGGTGGGCACAACTGACTGTGAGCCCGAGCAACTGGGTGTGGACAAGGCCAACATGGGGCATGATGCATCCGCCCCCTATCATTGAAGATAGAGAACAGTCAGAGGGACTAGTCGGCAAACGACAGGTTAAACCTGTTGTGCGGTTAAGCTATGACTTACCTGGGAAACCCTCTGACAAGCCCATAGTAGTGGTTCACAGAGGCATAAGGGTCCACATTAGCCATGATGGGGAGGGAACAGACCTACAGTGCCTCACCATTTTACTTACCCCTTAGAGTCATAGCCTAGGGAACCTGCCATTAGTTCTGGGATGCCTAATAGGAATTCCCTATGGAGTACACTTATCCTTCAGGCATGTCTGCTGGGGACAGTCAGACGTTTAGAGAGGGGAGGGTGAAGCCCTGGCATAGCTGAGGCTTTGTTTGTATGTTATTTTTTGGAATAATTAATCCGACAGGATATAAGTTGGACAGTTCATTTTGGAAAAATAGACTATGTCTTTAATAGGAAATAATAATAAATAAAGGATAGGAAATTTCCTTGCTGTGTTATGTAGAATAGTGTGTTAAAGTTAATACAGCTTCTAAGTCGATGGATTAATCACCACGTAAGTTTAACCACTTTTGATTGGTTGAGGGGGAGAGTCTTGGGGAAAGTGAAAGGAAAAAAGTCAAGGGAGGAGAAGAAGGGAAAACGTGGAGGCGCCAGTAAAAAACGCCTTAGGGTTGCTGTTGAAGTGAGGTTATAAACCTTTTTGTAATAAGATAAATATTGTATAGTGAACGGTTTAAGAGAGAGACCCCTTTATTAAGCCCACAAGGGTTCGTTTTACTTTCTGTGGCTGTTAACGTCAGCCTATCGGTTTGTTTACAGTTTTATTTTTGCAAATGGCTAGTTAGCCACCTACAGTTGTCAGCACATGTTGTGGTTGGCACTAGGTGAGCTATAGTTAGTGATAACTTCGCATCGCGTTCGGGAGATTGCTTCACGCTGCTCAAATAGCGCTACGAGTATACCAGGGCACTCGTGGTTCCTTTGAGCGAGCCTACGAGGGAGCAACGCCACCGAATAGCGCTGCTAGCTACCAGGGAATGTTAGCAGTTCCATTCGGCTACGATGGAGCACTGAGGTCCTCGCAAGGAAGTGGAACCGTGCGCGCGCGAGCGCCATCGAGGTTGTGAGTGAGAAACATTCAGAGAGTGCACCAACTCATTTGTATCAGGCCTGCAACGGGGGTTATAACTTTTGTTTCTTTTATTTGTTTACATGATATGCCGGCTTTTGTAATGTTATGTTACTATTGCCTCTGAGGTGTGCAAATTTATTTTTGAGTTGGTAACTGAAGTTGTCATATTTTTGTTTGTGAGTACATTAGGCCTACGCCCCTTCTTATTTGATACATGTGGCACTTATTTAATGTGGTTTTAGACTGATGCATCAGTAATAGTGACATGGTTATATAAAGTCTATATTGGTTGTGAACACTTACTTCACCATACAGTGAATTTTTGGTTTTATTAATAAATCAGATAAACCTACTTATTTTGTCCTCCACTCACTTTTAAGCAGCCAGGATACCTAAATAATTATTTTATTATTATTGCCTGTGTGGGATAGCAGAACCTAGGTAAAGGCCTTGTAGTGACAGTGATCTCAAGACAAGGGCTACATAAATTTAGCATACCACGCTGGCGCTAATAATGGACTGGTTCAGTGTGATCCATATAAACTGAGATGACCATCTGTCAACCTAGAAAACTGCATCTTCTCTGCCTAAAAAATCCCATCTCCAATTTAGGGTTAGGATGACAGTTGATGGGGTTAAGGTCATATCATTTAGGCTGTGCTACCTAGAAGGTGCCGTTGGGGTCAAAAAACATCACAGAGCCATCGAACCCTGTGGTCAGCAGATTGTTCTCCTGCCACAGACTCGACTCATTCTCCGATTGGATATACTATTTGCCAAACATGGATGAAACTGACAAATTAGGATATAGCTTTATTTATGTTTAAACGTGTCACTCCACAGTAAAAGTCAAAATTGCCGCTTATTTCTACCGAAAGATAAATATTGATGAGGATCCTACAACTTTGGTTCATTTGCCAGTGTGAAAGCTGACCATACCAATTTTACTGCCTGGTGCTTACCAAATACTTGAGCCAGTGGTGAGAAAGCATCCCTATTGAACATCTTACTTGGAACTACATGTGGGCAAAATCAATTTGGTACCATTGTATGCATGTTACTAACATGGCAGCCCCACTGTTAGCATATGTCTAAATGCAGAGAAGTATGCACAAATACTGTAGCGATGCCTCAAACAAACAAACAAAAAAATTATGAATAACTTCTTGTTATCTGTTTGTTATTAGGCACATATACCCTTTTTACGGGGGGTGAGGGGGATTACTTTTGCTAATTATAAAATATATTATGGCTAATTGCATGTATTCCTTCATACTGCTCTTGTATGTCTGCAGTGAAAAATAAAAATGAGGAAAATAAAACTCAAATGAGAAAGTGTGGGCAAACTTTTTACTGGTACTATACAATATATTTTTGAGTGTGTGTGTGTGTGTGTGTTGTATTTGTAAATGATTTGGTTGTCTCTGACGCCAGTCAGGCTGTGCATCTATGCAAATAGTCTATGACAGAGGGAACAGAAGTTACTGTTTATGTCATAGTTCATCATCCAGAGGATGGTGTGGAGCGAGTGCTGTACTAACAATGTGTGTGATTCTGGAGTGGGAGGTGGCAGGGATTTAGAAACTAACAAATGTGTGTCTGTGTGTGTGTGTGTGTGTGTGTGTGTGTGTGTGCGTGTGTGTGCTTTCACCAGAAGTAAGTCAGAGTAAGCAGAAGTAAAGTTGAAATGCGATGCACTATGCAAATATCCTGGTTGCATATTCATGCACGTACACATGCAACATCCTGTTTGCATATTCATGCACGTACACATGCGCGCACACACACACACCAATGGTGAATAAGCAGTAAAACACATTGGTGGATAGTGTTTTATAGAATGGTCTTGGTAAATTAGGTACAACATTTGATGGTGAAACATCAGGAGTAACTTAAGGAGGCATGGACACTTTCTTGTTAGTAACACATTTTCTAGTTTCTCCTTCCTAGCAACCACATTCTGTGACCTGGCATAACAGTAATATGGGTTCAATTAGATAAGAATATTGCATAAATGGGTTTTTAAACACCGATCATCAGTGGGAGGGACAGCTGCCTGTCAATCACAGCTGTGAGCAAGCCACTGAAAACGTCCTACAGCGAGGGAGGGGGTTTGCGTTAGCCTAGCACCAGCGAACTCAGCTGATAGAAGGACTGGACGAAATGAGTTGAAAACGGTCTCCAATGACAGATATCACTCAGGCTTACTTGGAAATGAGGTTTAACATCGAACATTCTGAACCACCCCTTTAACGCTATTTGTACGCAGTGTAATTTAAAGCACAACTCAGTTTATATCAATGTCAATTCCAAATAATATAAAAGAGCAGTCTACTTCCCTCCCCTCGTTCTATGCTCCTCTTTGTACGAGGGTCTGGGATCTAGCTATTGAAAAAAGAGAGAGGTTTAAGACAGAGAAAAACACATTTATTACATAGGGCTATGCCATGACATCATTCCATTAAAGTAAAGTACTAAAGTACATGAAGTAGTACATTCTATTTCTAAAAACATATTGCAATGGATTACAATTTTTAAAGTAGTAATAGCTATGAAAGTAAGTAATACAGTAATACTATAAGTAATACTAATACATAATGAAGTCAGATACTAGCAAAGTAAACATTCACCCTCATTTATCATACTGTTGCACTTTATTTTTACCTACATAGCTAATATCTTTGATCAGGCATCATAATCCTTGCAATAGGATAGGGACATGAGGAAATACTATCACACATTTTTCATAAATGAGAGGCCGGTCAACCTGTTCGGTTAGGGTACTATTTTCATATTTAAGAAGACCCAGAGGGGTGCTTACTGTTGTTATAGTTACCATTATAAATAGCATAGATATGGAATGGTGGTGACACTTTTTTACCCGACTTATGTCTCTTGTTATAAAGAAATAACGGACACCCTGTCTGCCAATCAGAAAACAGTATTCCATTCCACCGGGTGATAAATCACTTAGCTTAGGGATAAAGAGTAAATCAATAGCCTATCCCTGCCCTACACTTGAACTGGAGAAAAGAAACAGGGATAGAAATAGAGGTGAGTTGTGAGAAATCTACTGTATACTGCATAATACTGTCTTAGTGTTTCAAACATTTGATGTATACAATGTGCAATTATTTACTGTTGAATACAAGTGTTTCAGATCAATCCACCAATTTTTATGTGTTTGCAGTTTGGATCCTTCTTAAGTTTAGAGAACTGCACCTGTATGGATGCTCTAGGCTGATTCCCATACAGATCAATTTCTTTCAGAGCTGAAGAATTTGACATATGCATTCCAAGTACAGATATTAAAGCTGTGAAGCCTTCATCTCCAATACTGCAGCATGATAGACTGTAAGACAGAAAACAGTTCATCAGATCAGCTGTGACTCATAGAGGTCGAAGAGGTGAGCACTTATTAACTTGTGGTCTGTAAATATTGATCATGTGCAGTAGTGTCAAGAAATCCAGACTCAGACACAATCTGACTCACAGACAACCTGTTCTCTGACTGAGGCAACAATTACAACTATTAGCTGTGTCTGAAGCAAAGCACCCAATGCTTACGGTATTTGCTTTCAATAGTTGCACCTCCACATATACAGATTATGTTTACGTACTGTATATGCAGACTATACGTTGATAGAGGATTAATGATACTACTATAATTTCCCAGCTATTAGCCAAGATTAATGTTGCTCTGCAACACAAAACCATTTTACCTGTTGTTTTTTTTAATAAGGGCTATATGATTTTTATGTTATATAGGTGCATGTAATATCATCTCAGCTCGGCTGAATAACAACTTTCACAGAGGCACAAAAGTAGCATAACAAGTTTTATGGTGACACTTTTTCAGAACTCAGTGGCTCACTAACACAAGCCTAAGCACATCATCTAAGATTTATTGCACATTATTACATCTGCCAAATCCTTTCAAATTTCACTCAAATGAGACTCTTTTATCGTTATCTTAAAGTAGTAACAATTTTTGACTATGTTAGTGTAACAAAAAGGTGATTGAGAGGCTATTTTTTTCTCACTCTAGTTTCTCCAATTTACAGTTGGGATCCTCCAGGAGAGACGATATGTATTTCACTCCTGAGTCTCCTGCTACATTTCCTTTCAGCTTTAGCTCTCTTATATGTGAGGTGTTTGATCTCAATGCTGATGTAAGAGCTCTGAAGCCTTCCTTTCTAATACTGCAGTACTCCAGACTGTGGAGAGAAGTAACATACAGTAAATATTACATAACACTGTGAAGGAGAAGACATTTCACACATTCCAGGGCACATTTCAACCTACAGTTGGCTGTAGATTATTGCTTAGTAACTTCTTCAGCCCTGAGTGAATTATCATTGTTTTTACACAAAATTAAACAGCCTTGCAACATAATTTAAAGTATTCTGAGAGTAATGAAAGTATATTTTGTCCTGGAATGAACTTTACATCCAAGTACATTTGAGAATGCTTAAGCATACATTTTCAGGCCTTGTGCTGCTTGATTGTTACTGTATAGGTTACTCACTCAAGTTTCTTAAGTTTACAGTTGGGATCCTCCAGAAGGGAAGAAAGATGCTTAACTCCTGAGTCCCCAGGGTCATTTTTACTCAGCTGCAGCTCTCTTATGTGTGAGGGGTTTGATCCCAGTGCTGATGCAAGAGCTCTGAAGCCTTCCTCTCCAATATTGCAGCAAGACAGCCTGTGAAGAAATGAATAACTAAAGATGGACCGATATGGAATTTTAGGGCCAATACTGATATCCGGTAATTATTGGGTAATTTTATCAGTACCGTGTTTTCCGCCCTATAAGGCGCTCCTGAGTATAAGGCGCACTGTCGATAAATTGTATTTTTTGAAACTTATTTCATGTATAAGCCGCCTCGGACTATAAGGCGTGCCACATTATAAGGCGCATTTGTATAAATATATTTGTATCTTTCGTCACGTCCATAACGCAAATTGAAAGGCTCATATTCTTATGATGTAAATCATGATATGAATTTTTTGAGTTTGCCTGTATTAAGCCACAAAGTTTGCATAAGAATATGAAAAAAAATGTGAAATACTGCTAAGCCTGCAGAGTTTATGTGGCCTTTTGTTCATCAATAATGCATGAAAATGTCACGTCCATAACGCTGCAATTGCCCATATATATATATATATATATATATATATATATATATATACAGTACAGACCAAAAGTTTGGACACACTTTCCCATTAAATTATTTACTTTATTTTCATGACTGTTGCCTTCAGTGACAATCTACAAAATAAACAAACTTATGAATGAACACGTGGCATTATGTACTTAATAAAAAAAAGTGTGAGATAACTGAAAACTGATAACTGCTTTGTCCTCCTTTTATTTTTTGAATGAGCTTCAAGAGGTAGTCAACTGAAATGGTTTTCCAACTGTCTTGAAGAGTTATTCATTCCCAGAGATGCTAAGAACTTGTCGGCTCTTTTGCCTTCACTCTGCGGTCCAGCTCACCCCAAACCATCTTGATCGAGTTCAGGTCCAAAATTTTGTCATAATCTCACACTTTTTTTGTTAAGCACATAATTTCATATGTGATCATTCATAATTTTGATGCCTTTAGTGAGAATCTACAATATAAATTGTCCTGGAAATAAATTAATCGTATTGAATGACGGGGTGTGTCCAAACTTTTGGTCTGTACTGTATATATATATATGGGCAATTCCAGCGTTATGGACGTGACATTTTCATGCATTATTGATGAACTAAATGTCACATTACCTCGGTAAACTTAGCAGTATGTCACAATTTTGTTCATATTCTTATGCAAACTCCATGGCTGAATATAGGCAAACAGAAAAAAATTATATCATGATTTACATTATAAGAATATGAGCCATTCAATTTGCGTTATGGACGTGACGAAAAACGGACAAACTTTTGAGAGAGCGTAGTTTTTGCTGTGAAGTGTGTGAAATTTTTGGAGAAATGTAAATACTACTACATTCCTACCAAACAGGACACCTCAGTAAAGACAGAGAAAGACTTAATTTCAAATGTAAATGTAAAAAAAGTTGGTTTTCATTGGGAGAAATGGCGTTATGGATGTGACGTTATGGACGTGACGCATGGAAAAACCCTCCGAAACGATACAAAACAATTGTGAACGGTGGATTTTAACCTGTAACGACAGAAATAGTAATACAACAATAAAAAATAACTGATAGCATTGCAGCTTTGTGTGTGTTATCACCCACTTATGCCCATTATAAGCCCCTCCATAGACTTACATTATAGCTGAATAGGGTAAAAAAATTAACAAACAGATATCCATTCGAAACTTGCTCAGTTGAATATTTACATTGAGACAATTTTTTGTATTGGAAGTTTTCTGAAAGAATTTGTATGTCCATGTAGGAGAGACTTAAATTTTTAAGGTGAGGTTTACTTTTTCGTGGAATTGCCCATATATATATGGGCAATTCCAGCGTTATGGACGTGACATTTTCGTGCATTATTGATGAACAAAAGGCCAGATAACCTCCGCAAACCTAGCAGTATTTCACAATTTTTTTCATATTCTTCTGCAAACTCCATGGCTGAATACAGGCAAACAGAAAAAATTAATATCATGATTTGCATCATAAGAATATGAGCCTTTCAATTTGCGTTATGGACGTGACGAAAAACGGACAAACTTTTGAGAGAGCGTAGTTTTTGCTGTGAAGTGTGTGAAATTTCTAGAGAAATGTAAATATTACTACATTCATACCAAACAGGACACCTCAGTAAAGACAGAGAAAGACTTAATTTCAAATGTAAATGTAAAAAAAGTTGGTTTTCATTGGGAGACATGGCGTTATGGATGTGACGTTATGGACGTGACGTCTGGAAAAACCCTCCAAAACGATACAAAACAATTGTGAACGGTGGATTTTAACCTGTAACAAGAGAAATAGTAATATAACAATGAAAAATAACTGATAGCATTGCAGCTTTGTGTGTGTTATCACCCACTTATGCCCATTATAAGCCCCTCCATAGACTTACATTATAGCTGAATAGGGTAAAAATTTTAACAAACAGATATGCTTTCGAAACTTGCTCAGTTGAATATTTACATCAAGACAATACTTTTTTGTATTGGAAGTTTTCTGAAAGAATTTGTATGTCCATGTAGGTGAGACTTAAAGTTTTAAGGTGAGGTTTACTTTTTCGTGGAATTGCCCATATATATATATATATATATATATATATATATATATATATATATATAAATAATATATATATATATAAGTGCTGTCAAAGGATGAAAAAAATTAACCTGATTAATCATAAAATTTTGCAATGATTAATCGTGATTAATCACTTTTAATCGCATCTCATTTCCTCCAGTATGAATTTGGATGATAGGGTATGTTGGATCCTTACTTTGCCCTGTAAATATGAAAAAGTTGTTTTTGTTCGTCTCAAATGGGGCAATTCACATCTGTCTCCTACCCCCAAGGATTCCCCAAACATGCTGTTGGACAGTCATATATATGTAAAAAATATATATATATATTCGGGACTTCATTCAATATATTCAGAGTTTCATTCAATATATTCAAGGTTTTCTTTCATTCAATATATTCAGAGTTTCATTCGATATATTCGGGACTTCATTCAATATATTCGGAGTGTCCTTCAATATATTCGGGACTTCTTTCAATATAATCAGAGTTTCATTCAATATATTCAAGGTTTTCTTTCATTCAATATATTCGGGACTTCATTCAATATATTCAAGGTTTTTTTCCTGAACGGCTTGCCATAATATATACTGTATATATAATACAGACTTATTCCATCCATGCCACTAGAAGTTTTACATTTTAAGTTTTATTTTAAGTGATGGAGTGTAGCATTTGCCACTCTGTTATGTATTGTGATACTCACTGTAGTTTCTCCAGTTTACAGTTGGGATCCTCCAGAAGGCATGTAAGATACTTTGCTCCTAGATCTCCTGCTCTCTCATTTTCACTCAACTGCAGTTCTCTCATGTGTGAGGGGTTTAATCTCAGTCCTGATGCAATAGATCTGAAGCCCTCCTCTCCAATATTACAACGTGACAGGCTGTAAAGTAGGAAGGAGGGGAAAAAAACTTATTTCCTTAATCTTATGTTGAATAAACCTCTCTCTCTCCCTCTTCCTCTGTGTGTTTTAGGGTTGTACAAAATTCAGAATTGCATTGTGACAATAAAGATACAGTCACAGTAAATATTCAGGCTGGCTTTACACGACGACGCTCCCGGGTGAAACCCACAAAATATTTTATCAGATGTGCCTTTCTTTTAGACTTTGACGGGAGTTTTGGGGCTTAACAACGCAAAAAAATGAACCCACCCTCCAGAGTGAAAATCTTAAAGACGCTCCACCGTCACGTTCCCGTCAAAAGGGTTGAAAACGCAAAAGTGTGGTCTGAGCTGCTCACGCTGGCTATCCTCGCATACGCGTTGATGTCATAACCATGTGCAATACAGCCAAACAATAACAAACATGTCAGATTATTTCCATCATTCATACATTCATGTGGCCTTAGCTGCTTTAGTTGTTATTCAGGAGTCCTTTAAATAAGCCGGGTAATTACTGACATATCAGAACAGAGAAGGCGAATTAATTACCTACGGCAGTTATTGGATGCTCCAATTCGTCGTAGGCAAACCAGACAGTTATGAATAAGACCCGGGAGAACCAGTCTATGGTGGGATAACTTTGTTCGAGGCGAAGTTGACGACCGAGCATGGCGAAAAAACTTTCGCATGTCCAAGGATTCGCTTGTCGCCTTGAGTGAGGAACTTCGCCCATACATAGAGGGCGAAACAACTAACATGAGAGCTCCTGTGGGGGTCCTGAAAAAGGTAGCGTGCACGTTATATTATTTAAGTGACGAGGGACGTCTTAGGAAGACAGCCAACGCCTTCGGCTTATCACGTCCAACTGTGTCGGTCATCATAAGACAAACGTGCAAAGCCATAACGGTCCACCTCGGTCCGAAATATATCCGGTTGCCTTTTACTGTGCCCGACACAGAGGAACTCGTATCTGGATTTCTGCGAGATCATGGGATGCCCCAATGTTTGGGAGCAGTAGACGGGACACACATTGACATTAAACAGCCATCCGTCAATGCCATGGATTACATAAACAGGAAACACAGGTTCTCCCTGAACGTCCAAGCTGTGTGCGACTACAAATACAGGTAGGCCTAATCAAAGTTTTTGAGCTCTCTTGTGGGGGGGCAGTGTGCTGTGAGGCAGTGGCATACAGTACTGATGATTCAGAGGGTGGTGGGCAGTGTGTTGTATGTAAGGAGTGTGGCTTCCTTTGATGCAGTGAGCACTTTAACGTTATATATCCCACATTTCTTCATGCAATCCACAACACTCAGACTTCTTTACTTTCACACATACACTCCCTCTCTCTCCCTCACACACACACACACACACTTGACTGCCCTCCTACCCCACCTTAACCAATCCTCCCACTTCACTGCATCATAGGAAGCCACATTCCTTACATACAGCATACTGCCCACCCCCCTCTGAATCATCAGTGCCCCCTCCACACAGCACACTCTATTGTCATTAAAGATGGTAAAGCACTTTGAGTTAAAATATGCTGTCTGCTTGCCTTATAGATTCATGGATGTGGTCATTCAGTGGCCTGGAAGTGTTCACGATGCACGTGTCTTCGCCAATTCCAAAGTGAACATGTACCTCAAGACTGGGAAGATACCCTCACTTGAAAGGCAGATTGTGGAGGAAGAGGAGCCAATACCTATCTTTCTCTTGGGACTCTACCCCATCAGAACAATACTTTGGACTCAGTTTGTGTAGGGCCTGTATGGTAATTGAATGCTCATTTGGTCGGCTCAAGGCCAGGTTTGCAGCCCTGAGGCGTCCCATGGACATAAACCTCCGCGATCTGCCTAATGTCATTTATGCCTGCTTTGTCCTGCACAACTACTGTGAGGCCTGTAACGACACTGTGGATCACCAAGTTGAGCAGGAAGCCATACAGTGTGACAGGGATCTGCAGCCTCCCACCCAGGCAAACACATATCTGACTGACAGTAATGAGGTGAGAGGAAAGAGAGTGAGGAGAATTCTCACAAAATACTTTGACCCTTAATGGCCAATGGACTAGACTCTGCACGTGTGGACACTGGATAGTGACTAAGGTGGCTACTGACTGTATGTTCTTTACAGCAAGGTGAGCACTGGATCCATGAGGACACTGTGATTTATGCAGATCAGTATACCTATTGTGTATTCACCACAGCATTGTTAAAATTACTTTTTTGATTGAACTAACAAGCCACTTGTTTTCCTTTAGTTATTAGTCCAGCAAACTTGTTCTTTATTTTGACTTTTATTGCAACAACAACAATACAAAAAGATCCCATGAATAATAAAGTGCCATATTCATAAAGTGTCATATTCAAGTTTTTTCACTCCAGGGCAAACATCTCTAACAGAACTGAACGTGGGCCTCTGCCCAGCGGTTGAGAAAGAATGAAGTGCTTAAACGGTAGGCAGGCAACGGTAGGCAAAAGGTCGATGTCTTCCTCATTGGAGTGTTCCTCTTCTAGTAGTTGTCTGTAGGAGGATGGAGGTACAGCTGGGTGAGCAGTGTATGAATGAGCAGGGACCATTTGTTGTGGTGTGTATGGATGTGCGGGGGCCATGGGTGGTGGTGTGTATGTATGTGCGGGGGACATGGGTGGTGGTGTGTATGTATGTGCGGGGGCCATGGGTGGTGGTGTGTATGAATGTGCGGGGGTGATGGGTGGTGGTGGTGTGTATGAATGTGCGGGGGTGATGGGTGGTGGTGGTGTGTATGAATGTGCGGGGGTGATGGGTGGCGGTGGCTGAGAGGTGATGTGTCTCACAAGGAAATCAAAGCTATGGCTTATCCTTATTTGAGCCTGTGCAATGGTGTCCAGTCTCTCTTTGTTGCTCCTTTCAGCCTCCTGAATGATGTCTACGATCTTCTTTTTCATGTCGAGGTCAGTCTGCACTGGATCCACCCTTAGTCTCTTCTGGAGCCTTTGACTTCTATGACCATCAAGCCTTGCCTTAAGAAGAGCAGAGAGCAGTCATTAGCTAATGATATCTTTGGTATTGATAGTGATGAATCATATGGCATAGTGTATGGTGCTTGTTTTACGTAATATGAATGACAGATGACAGTAATATGATTAGATAGATAGATAGATAGATAGAT
This sequence comes from Sardinella longiceps, assembly GCA_027497455.2. Classification (NCBI taxonomy): domain Eukaryota; kingdom Metazoa; phylum Chordata; class Actinopteri; order Clupeiformes; family Clupeidae; genus Sardinella; species Sardinella longiceps. The sequence goes on along the minus strand of JAODXP020000028.1, from coordinate 27,120,307 downwards.
AGATAGATAGATAGATAAGATAGATAGATAGTAGTATGATTAGATAGATAGATAGACAGTAGTATGATTAGATAGATAAATAGATTGATAGATAGACAGTACTATGATTAGATAGATAGATAGATAGAGATAGATAGATAGACAGTGGTATGATTAGATAGATAGATAGATAGATAGATAGATAGATAAGATAGATAGATAGTAGTATGATTAGATAGATAGATAGACAGTAGTATGATTAGATAGATAAATAGATTGATAGATAGACAGTACTATGATTAGATAGATAGATAGATAGAGATAGATAGATAGACAGTGGTATGATTAGATAGATAGATAGATAGATAGATAGATAGATAGATAGATAGATAGATAGACAGACAGTGGTATGATTAGATAGAGATAGAGATAGATAGACAGACAGTAGTATGATTAGATAGATAGATAGATAGACAGTGGTATGATTAGATAGATAGATAGAGATAGATAGATAGTAGTATGATTAGATAGATAGACAGTAGTATGATTAGATAGATAGATAAATAGATTGATAGATAGACAATAGTATGATTAGATAGATAGATAGAGATAGATAGATAGATAGATAGATAGATAGATAGTAGTATGATTAGATAGATAGATAGAGATAGATAGAGATAGATAGACAGACAGTGGTATGATTAGATAGATAGAGATAGATAGACAGACAGTAGTATGATTAGATAGATAGATAGATAGATAGATAGAGATAGATAGATAGATAGATAGATAGATAGATAGATAGTAGTATGATTAGATAGATAGATAGACAGACAGTAGTATGATTAGATAGATAGATAGATAGACAAATAGTAGTATGATTAGATAGATAGATAGATAGATAGATATACAGATAGATAGATAGATAGATAGATAGATAGTAGTATGATTAGATAGATAGATAGACAATAGTATGATTAGATAGATAGATAGATAGATAGATAGATATTTTTGTATTGTCTTGTAAACATACCTGAAGTAGATCTCTCCTGGGCTGGACTGAGGTCTGGGGGCTGACTATTGACTCTTCCGGCGGATCAGACGATGTAAAGCTCGACTCGCTAGCACTATCCACGGTGTTGTTTACTTCAGATGTTTCGACACCATCCTCTATTGTGCTAGTGGCTGGCGACCCACCCCATATGTCATTGCATATATCAAAATAAAGCGAGATCACTCTACCATGGCCACTCCGCAGTTGAGTATCGACAGCCTGCCTATACTTTGCCCAGACTCCTTTCAGTTTTGATGCTATCTGTGTTTTGCATATAGCCTCCTTCTCATGGGGATACGCCGTCCCTCCAGGTACAGGATACTGATTCAGAAATTCGGTCCATATATCCACATATTTGGACTGACAGGACTCCCAGTCCACTCCATCTTGTGCCTTTGTGGATTTGTAATCCAACGTTGTTTGTAACAGTAGCTCGACCTCCTCGTCTGTCCAGACAAAGTTGTCTGACTTTGCTCGCTTCTTCGCCATGTTTTGGTTTTTGACGGTCGGCTATTTCGCGCTACTACGGTGAGAAGGAAGTTTCAACGCATGTGCGCGCTCTTGGTGTTATTGTATGCCAGTGCTTCACAGTACCACCTAGCATGCACACTACATCAAATTTCACACACTTTTGCGTCACCGTGTGCACGCAGATTTCCACCCAAAGACGCTCGTATAAACGCAAAATAAAAAGTGGCAACACAACGGCACTTTTGCGGATTGTGTTCAGATTGTTGTCGTGTAAAGCTAGCCTCAAAGTGTATTTAAAAGGGAACTATGCAACATTTTTTGCTCAATTTACCTTTTATTTAGCAACTTAAGAGCCATTGCGATGATTCTACAACACATTTTAGGTCGATTGATGACTGTTCCGCCTCCCTCTAGCTCCTCTCGGCGTAGAAATTGAACATACAAGTTTTTGGGAGCTGTGGGGCGAGGTCTATCGGTAAACAGCTCCTGGTTCAGACGCTGGTTATCTCTCGTCTCGACTATTGCAACGCTCTTCTAACAGGTCTACCAGCCTGTGCGGTAAAACCACTACTGATGATGCAGAAGGCTGCTGCACGCCTGGTTGTCAGGTTTCTGGTTTTGTCTCTGTGTTTCTCTTGTGTTTTTGGTTCATGTCTCTGGTTTCTCTTGTGTTCTATGTATCTTTCTAGTTTCACCTGTGTTCTGTCTCTGGTCTCCCTGTCTTGTGTAGCCATGTGCTTGTGTTTACTGTTTGTTCACGCCCCCTGTGCTCGTTCCCTGTGCTTCCTGGTTTGTGTCATGTGACCTTGTTTTCTGTCTCTAGTTCCTGGTTTGTCATGTGACTGTTTCCCGTTTAGTTCCTGTTCTGCCCCTCACCTGTCTCTCGTGATTGCTTGTTCATTGGATTATTGTTTCTAGTCTCGTGTTCACTTGTCTCTTGTTTCATGTCCACCTGCGTCTAATGATTGTGTCTCTAGTTCTGTGTATTTAAGCCTTGTGTTTCCATTGTTCCCTGTTCCATCATTGCTTCAAGTTCACGTCCGTTTGTTCCTGTGTTTTTTCGCGTCTCAGGTAAAATTCTCAAGTTCTCAAGTCATCTCAAGTCTGAAGTCTCAAGTCTCGTTTGCTTTGCGTTTGGGTTCTAAATCGCTAGGACGTGACAGAATGATGGAACCAACTAAGAACCCAGCAGGCAAGCCAATCTTTTCATTCCCTCTTTATGAGGATAGTGACTGGCTGGGGGAACCAGATCATGAAGACTGGTTTGAGGAGGACTGGTACTGGTCCTCAGAAGATGAAGACCCGTACACTGATGAGGACTGGGTGAGTCAGGATGAGTGGACGGCAGACGAGGAGGAGGATTCCACCGCTCCTCTCGAGGTCGAAGCCCCTGTCCCAGCTCCCAGGTGCTTGCTGCCAGTCTCTGCTCCTCACCTCACGCCAGTTCCGTCGCCTCGCCTGACAACGCCAACCCTGGCCCTCAGGTGCAGCGCGCCGCCGACACCGGCCCCTCGCCGCACGCCTCCAGTCCCTGCCCTGCCCTCTCTAGCGCCGCCTCCCGTGCCAGCACCGCGCTCTCTAGCGCCGCCTCCCGTGCCGGCCCCGCGCTCTCTAGCGCCGCCTCCTGTGCCCTCACCGCGCTCTCTAGCGCCGCCTCCTGTGCCCTCACCGCGCTCTCTAGCGCCGCCTCCTGTGCCCTCACCGCGCTCTCTAGCGCCGCCTCCGGTCCCGGCCCCGCGCTCTCACGCGCCGTCTCCAGTCCCTGTCCCGCGCTCTCACGCGCCACCTGCAGCCCCGGCCCCGCGCTCTCACGCGCCGTTCTCAGTGGCTGCAGAGTCCCCTGCAGCGCCGCCCGGCCCAGAGTCTTCAGCCCTGCCTCCGCAGCCTCCCGCAGCCCTGCCTCCGCAGCCTCCCGCAGCCCTGCCTCCGCAGCCTCCCGCAGCCCTGCCTCCCGAGTCTCCCGCAGCCCTGCCTCCCGAGATGGCCCGGCTATCCGGCTGCCGGCCCGGACGTCCACCCGAACCGCGCTGGGCGCCTGGCCCAAGACCCGGCCGTCCACCTGAGACACTCCGGGTGCCGGGTCCTCGACCGGGTCATCCTCCAGACATGGTCCGTGTGCCGGGCCCTCGACCCGGACGCCCGCCTGAGAGGCCACGCCCACCTGGCCCTCGACCCGGCCGCCCGCCCTAGTGGGCTCCCACCGCCTGGTCCCCCTCCTCCCGCCCTTCTTGGACTTTCTTTGTTTTAGGGATGTCTGGGAGCCATCCCTTAAAGGGGGGGTACTGTCAGGTTTCTGGTTTTGTCTCTGTGTTTCTCTTGTGTTTTTGGTTCATGTCTCTGGTTTCTCTTGTGTTCTATGTATCTTTCTAGTTTCACCTGTGTTCTGTCTCTGGTCTCCCTGTCTTGTGTAGCCATGTGCTTGTGTTTACTGTTTGTTCACGCCCCCTGTGCTCGTTCCCTGTGCTTCCTGGTTTGTGTCATGTGACCTTGTTTTCTGTCTCTAGTTCCTGGTTTGTCATGTGACTGTTTCCCGTTTAGTTCCTGTTCTGCCCCTCACCTGTCTCTCGTGATTGCTTGTTCATTGGATTATTGTTTCTAGTCTCGTGTTCACTTGTCTCTTGTTTCATGTCCACCTGTGTCTAATGATTGTGTCTCTAGTCTTGTGTATTTAAGCCTCATGTTTCCAGTGTTCCCTGCTTCGTGTTTAAGTTCACGTCCGTTTGTTCCTGTGTTTTTTCGCGTCTCAGGTAAAATTCTCAAGTTCTCAAGTCATCTCAAGTCTGAAGTCTCAAGTCTCGTTTGCTTTGCGTTTGGGTTCTAAATCGCTAGGACGTGACGCCTGGTCTTCAACCAGCCAAAGAGAGCACATGTCTCTCCACTGTTCAGGGAGCTCCACTGGCTGCTCGCATTAAATTCAAGTCACTAATGTTGGCTTACAAAGTACTGAATGGAACTGCTCCAGTCTACCTGAAAGATTTCATCAAACCATACGCTAACCTCCAATCGCTCCGCTCAACCAAGGATCGCTGCTTGGAACGACCAGCACCGCGCACAGGTCAATCTAGGCTCTTCTCATGCATTGTTCCTAACCGGTGTAATAGTCTTCCCAAGACTATTAGAACAACAGGCACTCTTACTACTTTCAAGAGACTCTTGAAGACCCAGCTCTTCCAAGAGTATCTCTTGTCCTAGTTCTTTAAATTACTTGGAATGCACTGATCAAGCACTTCTAAAATTTTGCACTTGCTCTTGCAAATGGCACGCCCAATAGGCACTTACTTGTATTGTGTTGCAGATTGATTGTTATCCCTCTTTTGTAAGTCACTTTGGATAAAAGCATCTGCTAAATGCATAAATGTAAAAATGTGAACTCAAGCCGAGGAAACGAAGGCGCATAACGGCCGGTCCTTGGGTCTTTTCCCCTAACGCATATATGCAAACTTGGTTGGTATTGAGCCATTATATTGAAAACAACAAGTTGTTAACTGGTTAGCAATGCTTTTCTGAAGCTTTTGGGAAAAGGACGCCTGCAAGGAGGAGCTCTGTGGCAAAAAATGTGAGCATAAACCTAGCGCAAACCTAAAGTAAAAATCGGTCTTGCATAGTTCCACTTTAACAATGAAGTTCTCTAATTCTCAACCTACATCATATTTCTTGTTAATCTTTCATTATTAATTAAAGTGTGTTTGTGTGTTTTTGGCCTCAGTCATGCAACAACCTACTCTACGTTTTCCAGTTTACAGTCGGGGTACTTCAGAATATTCTTCACTCCTGAGTCTCCTGTTTCATTCCCACTCAGCTGCAGCTCTCTCATGTGTGAGGGATTTGATCTCAGTGCAGATGATAGAGCTCTGAAGCCTTCTTCTCTGAAATTGCAGTTTGACAAGCTGTAGAGAGAAGCAGGAAAAAAATCTTAATTTTTTGGAAAAAATAGATTCTACTATGTGTGTAAGTAAAGGAAAAAAGGTTGAATAAGCAAATGCATATTTGATGCTCACTGTAGTTTCTCAATGGTACAGTTTGGATCCTCCAGAAGATAAGAAAGATGCTTCACTCCTGAGTCTCCTGCTTCATTCCCACTCAGATGTAGCACTCTCATATGTGAGGGATTTGATCTCAGTGCTGATGCAACAGCTTTGAAACCTTCCTCCCCTACACTGCAGCATGTCAGACTGTTAAGATAAGTAAGGAAAAACCCTTTTGAACGATTAAATATTACAAATGGTGTGTGTCTGCAAGGAATGAGAATATGTAAGGGATAACGGCCGACGAGGTGACCGGTTTTACAGAAATAATGGCGAGGTGAAGTTTAGAACTTCGCCAAGCCATTATTTCTGTTAGAACCGCTCATCTCAAAGGCCATTATCCCACTTATCTCCTGTTTGTATTCATCTCTCGTATATTAAAAGAAGCTTATAGAACGTGAAAGAAACATGCAACTTCAATTTAAAAAGTTAACCTGTTCGGTTTGGGTACTACTTTCAGTTGAAAATAGATTACTTATTTTTGGAACTACTTCCAAAGTAGCCAGTTATCTGAGAATAATGGTCACCCATCAGCCAATCAGAGAAGAGAATCGTGTTCTGAAAGGAGATAATTTGTTTTCAAGGTTTAAAATGACTTTGATGGGAGAAACGGGCACAACATTTTAGTTGACCAACATATTGTTTTACTAAACCCTTCTTACTTTACTTTACAAATATCACAGGCAATGACAGGATAACTATGCAGGTTTGTTTTAATGACAGCTGTACAGGTAAGCAGACAGGACGTAGCCACAGGAGAACCATACCTAAGAATCACCTGACATGGTTCAGACTGGCAAGTATTTGAGAATTTTTTTTTTGGTGTGAATAGCAGAAAATCATTCAAATGTGATTGTTATTTGATTTGCCCCAATCTGAACAGTCTAACCTTGAATAGGATTTCAACATAGCATTTGTCGTTTGCGATGTGAAACAAACTACATGTGGGATATAGATGGATGGAAATCACTTATTAATAGTAACCCTTCTTTTTAAAAAATAAATTGCTTCCTATAACAACACATAATATGGGTTTACAGTAAGTTGCGTATGACCTGGAATTTGACCTCACACTTCGGAGGCGACATCAGAGAAATTTTTCAACCATGTTCTAGAACTAGGCTATCCACTGCATTGCAATGATGCAAAGAAATAAAGGTGACTATTCCTTCATCTATGATACAAGTACTTTGGCCCAGTCCCATTTCTCTTCCCTTAACACTAGCACATTGTTTGCGAGTGCCCTCCAAAGTGAAACACCCCCCTTGTTTAGTGCAGATCTTCCCCTATAAAACAGGACATGCAGTTCGGTTATGTGCAGTTTCAAAGAACAGGAAAGATCAGATATTGATTGGATAGACACAAACAATTGGAATTGGAGGATTCAACTGGAAATCTAAATCAGAGATCAGGAGTGGGTGACGAATTTGGCACCTAATTTGCTCCCCAATTCTGAGTATCATGCTTAATCATTAGTCGTACTATAAGCAACAAATTATTGCAAATACTGTAGTTAGCGCTGATGTTTACACTGTGCAATGATTGTAAATCAGCTAGTGGATTTACGTGCAACCGAGAGACTGATTGGCGAACTGTGGTTTTCCGTAAAGATCATTGCAGAGAAATGGGCACTGATCATTGTCCATGCCAATACATGCTGTTCTCTTTACGAAAGATTAACACACACGTTCTTAGAATCTTTAATTAATGTGCCCATGCTGTAGGCCTAGACAGCATGTTTACGCCAAGTTTCGTTTTCTGAAAGGGCAAAGCAAAAACATAGCTTGTACCTGTGAATGTGCTTCAATAATAACAGTCTGTGTGAAACAATGAGGCCAACGATGCGTGGTACACAAAACACGAGTGACAATATAGCAGAGGGTTTTTTTGTTTTTTGAAGAGGAACTTTGTTGATAACAATTTAACAAAGCATCGAGGCAAAGATTTTGCCTTAACCATTTTTTGTAATCAAGTTATTAGAGTACCTCGAGTAATCGCTGCAGCCCTATATCTATGTTAAGTTTCCAAAAGACAATTAAGCAAGTCTGCTCAACCACAATTTTTTTGCAGCAATACATGTTTTTTTCCCTGCAAGTGTGGGGACAAATCACCTTCACAATGAGTGTGAGACACATGCTCATGCTAACTGCGCCCCTGTATATGTCATATCACAATAATGACATGACACATATCATGAACCTTAATGAAACGTCAAGTGTCTTGTTTTGACATAATTGTCTGTCATCATGACAACTAGACATTAACCAAGATGACATATGCAGACAGTGTATTTTGTCGTGACAACGTTAGCCAAGAAAATGCAACTGTTTATATTTCTGCCTTGACAGTTGATGAAAGAAAAACTTTTGCCTTTTGACTCACTGTAGTGTTTCCAGTTTGCAGTTGGGATCCTTCAGAACAGAGGAAAGGTGCTTCACCCCAGAGTCTCCTGCTTCATTCCCACTCAGCTGCAGCTCTCTGATATGTGAGGGGTTTGATTTCAGTGCTGATGCAAGAGCTCTGAAGCCTTCCTCTCCAATACTGCAGCAAGACAGGCTGTAGACAGTAGTAAGTAAGAAAACACAACCTTTTCACCGAAATAGAAAATGAATGAAATTAAAATGTCCAATTTCAGTACCTCACTTTCATAAAAAACTGCTGGTTGAATTGTTGAAGTAACCAGCCGTCTGAGGGGCTGCCTTAAACCAATGCACTTTGAACTTAAAATAGTGACATTTTTGGAAAATCTTGTCTGAACATCACCTTAGGTCCATCATACAGGACTAAATTCTCGTGGCCTCCAGGCTGAACTAAATGAAAAGTTGGCCAATGGGCATTGCACTAGAGGGAGCAGACCGTTGTGGCCTAAACTTGCTGTAACTGGCCATGGATATTTATAATTTTCTGGTGCAGTGCAGGTCACACACCACTTGCTTATTTTCTCCATCAGATGAATGGAACAGACTTGGCATACCAGACGTGATGAAAGACTTATTTGGCACACTGGATTTTGGAGAAGTTGTTGCCCCTGGACACAATGAACTTTTAGCAGTCGATCAGTGGATGTGGAATAGGCCTACTGGCTGGGGTGTTGTAAATCCCTGCTCTGAAAATATTTGTATTTTTATATAGTATGCTATTATTATTTTTTATAAGAAATTATAAAGTTAAAGGAGCCCTATCACGCCCATTTTTACTTTCAGTAATTTTATTTCAATGGTGTAATAGAGTGTATTTATGTTAGTGAAGAATTCAGAATTTACTTATTTTTTTCATAATATGTATTTGTTTCACACCCATGTATAAAACGCCAGGTAGGAGATAATTTGAGCTTGTTAGTGTTCCAGAATAGGTAAAACAAAGATTCTAATGAGCTACTCTACTGTGGCGTCAATGCAGCCCTACAAGAGCATTCTACAGCGGAGTGAGCGGGGGAGCAGAGCGGTCGCTCTGACTCGGGCCCACTTTTAGGCTGCGTTTACACTGGCAGTTCAAATCCGATTTTTTGCTCCCATGTGGCACAATTCCGATGAGTTTGACGACAGTGTAAACTGAAAAAAGTCACATGGAATCTGATTTGTCCAGATCAGATCCAGGCCTCTTTCATATGTGGTCATAAATCAGATACGTATCAGATATGTGTTGATGTGATGGCAGTCTAAACAGACAGATCGGATGTTCCCTACCAATGCATCTCATACGTTATTAATTGGGAGTTTTTCTGCACCAACACGCAAGTTAGAAGGAGAGAAGTGACCAAGGCTAACTCTCCATAGCCTGCACACCGCAGGGGAAACGAGGGGAAACAATGACGAATGTCAGTAAAATTAACGAATCAATTTAGGAAGATATGAGTAGGGCAGTGGAGAAATGCGTTTTGTTTCATTTCCTCAAGATTCATTTATGTCTACTCCGCGATTAACAACCACATAACCGTTCATCTTCTCCGTTTTGACAGTGATGTTTCAGAGTGCCCCTCTCATACGCAATGAAGCCGACATGCTTTCACTTTCACCAATGCTCGGACTTTATTTTTCCCCCTTCACTCTCTCAAGCGGTTCATTTCATTTGCTGGTTGATAGCAGGACTTTCATTTTACTGACAAAGTCATTTGATGATGAGAGAGACGGGCCGTTTGTTCAAATAGCCTAGTTCTAGATCTGTAAACTGTTGTAATACAGTAATTTGACAATGGTCAAGAAAGGAAATACTGTCACCTAGTGTCTGTATATATGTTTCGCTTTCATTCTGAATAAAGCACATGTGAAACTTCAATAGGTTATGGGCCCAGTCTAGTAGCTTAAATCAGCTGGTTTACACGGAATTTGTGTGGTATAAACGTTGTTGTGGGATTCACAATGGATGATAGCTGTTTATTGAGAAGCTGAGCGGGCCTGAGAATTGGGCAACGTGGAAATTTCAAATGGAGCACCTACTGAAAGCTAAAGGACTTTGGGGCTTGGTGATGGAAACGGAAACCGTAGCAGCTGATGCTAATGCTCAGATACAGGCTGAATTCACCAAACGGAGAGAAAAGGCATTTTCTGTATTAGTGCTGAATGTAAGTACACCCCAGTTGTACCTGATTACAAGCTGTCAGACTCCTAAAGAAGCGTGGGACACGCTAAAAGGACATTTTGAAAGAGATACTCCTGCTAATAAGCTGTTTCTAAAGAAAAAGTACTTCAGGTGTGAAATGAAGGAAGGAGAAACTATTACTGAGCATCTTAAACGAATGAAGGAGCTAACTGACAAGCTAGGAGCTATTGGTGCTGTAATTGAAGATGAAGACCAGATTGTAACACTGCTAGGTAGCCTACCACCAAGCTATGCAACCATTGTTACTGTGCTAGAGACAAAGATGGACAATTTGACATTGCAGTTTGTGCAGCAAGCATTAATAAATGAAGAACAAAAACGAGCACATGTCAATGATAATGTCGGGAGTGCATCCGGTGGTGCATCGGCTATGTCAACACAAGTTCGTGGAGATATGCAGGCTAATTCTAAAACAGTGGGAGCAGACAGATCTAAGTGGAAATGCTATTAGTGTGGGAAAGAGGGACATTTAAAGCGTAACTGTCCAAGTTTGAAAAATAAAGGTCAAACTCACAAGGCTAAAAGCATGACGTGCGAGGATGCTGAGGACTCGTCTGAGAGTGCCTTTGTCACTAAAGAGGCTAATCAGAATGAGATGGAACAACAGGGTGAGTGGCTGATAGACTCTGGAGCATCAAAGCACATGACCTGTCGCAAGGAAATTCTTCAAGACTACCAGGAATTTTGTAAACCACAGTCAGTGAAAATGGGTGATGGTAGAGTAGTTGACGCCCAAGGACTTGGTAATGTCAAACTGAAAATGACTTTCAAAGTCAGTGATGTCAAAGAGGTCACAATGTATGATGTACTGTATGTCCCCAAGCTTTCTGGGAATCTTTTCTCAGTGGGAGCTGCAGTAAGAAAAGAAAATACAGTGCAGTTCAAGAAGTCTCGGTGCTACATCCGTGGCAAAGATGGAGATCTTCGTGGAATGGGAACACAAAGACCTGATGGATTGTATCAGCTGGATGTTGAGGGAAGTTCGCCTGCCTGTCATGGTGCTGCAAGTGCATCAGTAGCAGCCAGTCTATGGCATCAACGACTGGGTCACACCACCAGGCTGAAGGAGCTTAAGACTCTTGTAAGTGGAGCTGATTTTTCTGCAGAGAAAGAAGTTTCCTTCTGTGAAGCGTGTGTGGAGGGCAAGCTGTCTAGAAAGCCTTTCAAGCCAGTGGGAGAAATTCGTTCCAAGCGCAAGCTACAGCTGATCCATAGTGACGTGTGTGGTCCTATGCAGACAGAATCCATAGGTGGATCAAAGTATTATGTGACTTTTATTAATGATTACTCAAAATGCTGCAAAGTATACTTCATGAAACAGAAAAGTGAAGTGCTGAGTAAGTTCAAAGAATTTGAAAAAACATTCTCAAATGAGTGTGGACAAAAAGTGACAAGACTGAGAACAGACAATGGTGGGGAATACACATCTACAGAATTTCAAGAATACTTGAAGGCTCAAGGCATCCACCATGAAATGTCTGTACCGCATTCGCCACAACAAAATGGTGTTTCAGAAAGAAAAAATCGGACTTTAGTTGAAGCAGCAAGGACTATGCTGTCTCATGCAAAGTTGCCGAAGACTTATTGGGCAGAGGCTGTAGCAACAGCAGCGTACACACAGAACAGGCTACCCACATCTCTTCTGAAGCAGGAGACCCCCTACCAGAGATGGTGTGGCAAAAAGCCGAATGTGAGTCACATGAGAGTCTTTGGTTGTGTAGCCTATGCACATGTTCCAGATGTAGAGAGAGGAAAGTTGGATAAGAAAGCTGTGAAGCTTCGTTTTGTGGGATATGCAAACAATGCCAAGGGTTATCGCTTGTTTGATGAGGAGAAAAGAAGGATTGTAATTCGTCGGGATGTCGTCTTCAATAATCAGACTTTGACTGGAAACCGGAAGTAGAAGTTTCTTGTTCAGAGAATGAGGCTACCATGGATACAGATGAGAGGGGAGCATCAGTTGATGAGAGAACTGTGAGTGAAGCTCCAAGAGAAGGCATCAGAATCAGAAAGCCTCCAAGGAGGTATGGATATGACGAGTTTGCTGACATAGTGACTGTTGAACATTATGCCAATGTCTGTTGTGTAACAGAACCCAGCACACTGAAGGAAGCAATGAAGAGTCCTAATGCAAAGAAGTGGAAGGAAGCGGCAGATTTGGAATATGAGTCGCTGCTTGACAATGAGACTTGGGACTTAGTGGATTTACCAAGAGACCGCAAGGCGATAGGATCGAGATGGGTGTTCAAAGTCAAGCATCATAGTGATGGACAAGTTGAGAGATACAAGTGTAGGCTTGTCGCCAAGGGCTACTCACAGAAGTATGGCGCTGACTACGATGAAACTTTTTCACCCGTAGTACGTTTCAGTTCAATTCGTACATTGCTATCCTTTGCTGTTCAGAATAATCTACATGTTCATCAGATGGATGTCGTAACTGCATTCCTAAATGGACATCTAGATGAGGAAATATACATGGAGCAACCCGAGGGCTATGTCAAACCAGGTCAGGAGCACTTAGTGTGCAGACTGAAGAAGTCAATCTATGGACTTAAGCAGTCCCCTCGCTGCTGGAGTAAGACTTTCACAGAGTTCATGAAGGATATTGGATTTCAACAGAGCACATCAGACCCCTGTGTGTTTGTGAGATCTCAACAGGAACTAGAGATCCTAGCTGTTTATGTGGATGATCTGATTTTGATTACAGAATCAATTGAAAGCATGAATGAGTTGAAAGTTGATCTGAAGATGCGCTACAAGATGAAAGACATGGGTGAGTTGTCTTACATACTGGGCATCTCTGTTGTCCAAGACAAGAGAAAGAACTGTGTGTTTCTTCACCAGAAGAATTACATTGAAGCCATTCTTCAGAAATATGGCATGGATAAATCCAATCCAGTTGCAACTCCTGCTGATGCAAATGTCAAGTTGAAAAGAAATGATGGTGTCAGTAAAGCAGTGAATGCAAGTACCTACCAGTCCATCGTAGGAAGCCTGCTGTATGCTGCAATGGCAACAAGACCAGACATTGCACAAGCTGTGAGTGTCGTGTCAAAGTTCAATGCAGATCCAACTACTGCACATTTGACTGCTGTGAAAAGAATTCTTCTTTACCTGAAGGGCACCGTGAACCTCGCTCTCAAGTATGAGAAGTCAGACTCTGGAACTTTAGTCGGGTTCTCAGATGCTGACTGGGCTGGAGATCAGGATGATCGTCGCTCTACAACCGGTAATGTCTTCTTACTGGGTGGAGGAGCAGTGACTTGGCTCAGCAAGAAACAGGCAACAGTTGCACTGTCAACCGCTGAAGCTGAGTATGTCGCTCTCAGCCAGGCAGCACAAGAATGTACCTGGCTTACACGACTGCTGAGTGATCTTGGAATGGATGCTACGCCTAGCGTGATCCTGGAAGACAACCAAGGAGCAATCGCCATCGCAAAGAATCCTGTGGACCACTCAAGAACCAAACACATAGACATTCGTTATCACTACGTTCGTCAATGTGTGCAGAATGGACAAATTCAGTTGCAATATTGTCCTACAGAAGACATGAAGGCAGATATCTTGACCAAACCACTAGCAAAGCAAAGATTTGAGTATCTTAGGAGAGAGATTGGACTTTGTGCTGTGTAATTCTGTTATGCTACTGTTTAGCACTGAATAGCCTAAGTTAAGAAAAACAGTAAGCTAAGTAATAAAAAAGAGGGCTTATACTGTAGTCCCGAAAGTATTTAAGTTTAATAATGCTCCTAAGTAATACAGGTTATTTGGGAAAAGTCTTATTTTTATTGTAAAATTAAATGGGAGTGTTGTAATACAGTAATTTGACAATGGTCAAGAAAGGAAATACTGCCACCTAGTGTCTGTATATATGTTTCGCTTTCATTCTGAATAAAGCACATTTGAAACTTCAATATATACTGCTCGGGAACTCTCTCTCCGTTGCACCTCTGTCTCGCTACCTCTCACTTGTACAACGCGCACACTTTATTTCTCTCCATTCACAGGAGATTTTACTACACTCGTGGGTGTTCATGAGCCACTTTAGAAAGACGATTGTTCGGGGGTTGTGCCTTCTACTTAGTCATCATCATTATGATGGAAATAAGCATAGAAATCATTTAATGGCAGCAATAACATCCAGGTTCTGGCCACCTCTATTTTGAATGTCCCTTTGGTCAGGGTGGACTTGCCTTCTACGCATGCGGGTTGTTTCAAGTGTCTGGCAAGTGTAAACATGCACATCTGATTTGGGCACTTTTGAAAGTAGATGTAAACACGCAATCAAAAAAATCAGATGTGAGCAGAAAATCGGAATTGGGCACATCTGATCTGCAGTGTAAACGTAGCCTTAGCCAAATCTATCTTACTGAATTGTTGCATATGTCGTATTTATAAAAATTGCTTTGTAAATAAAATGCAACTAAAGAAGCCGTTGGTCCAGAGTGTGCTCACCATGCCCCCTTAACGCTGCAAATTAAATAGCCCGTAACTGGCATTCTCCCTCTCACGCTACACTGATACATTTTAAAAGCGAAACTGATGCCACAGCCGATAGCCTATGGATTTGCCGAAGTAGCCTTCATGCATTTGTAACAGAAAATCAAGGAACTATGCCTGTGTGCAAATTTAGAGACATTACCGCTACAAGTCTCTCTTCATGACTACTTTTTTCTTTAAAGTTCTGCCGTCACAGTCAGAATAATCAAAGCCCCGTCAGAATCAACTCCTCATTTCAAATGAAGTAGCTGGCTACAGAACCACTTTCAAATGACATATGAGCCTGATTAGAAAATATGCTAAAATAATAGGCTATAACACAATGTTGAGTCTCTGCTCTCAAAATGTCAATGCAGTTGTAAACACTTATGGCTCCAGTCAATTACGTCTTATGAGAGAGGTCGGGTAGCCTATACTATTCATTCTGATAGGTCTCTTCTTTAGGTCATTTAAACTGAGTGGCACTCTCTACAAAAAACTGCACATAGGCCAATGCCATTAGCAGAGGATGGTAATAGTCAACGACCATGCATTTCCAGCTTGCGATCTGCAACTTTGGACTGTGCACTCATATCTGTTACCGACGTTTACCACCGCGTAATCAAACTGATGCAGAAGCCAGAACAGTAGCCTACATTCGTAGCTGCAGCCTCAAGCTTCACGTTTTTGATTACTTCACTCTAATTTATTGTGCAGGTAGCTGTGCATGAGTCCATGTCCGTAGGCTTTATTCCAAACATGAAACAGCTCAAAGTGACTGCCTAAATTATGAACTTACTATCGTGTATTAGATAACGTTAACATTTTTGGACAGCAAAACGTGGGGATGTATGACAAGGACAGCTCACTAAGGTAGGCTATCAAATCTGGCTTGACTAATTTAGCATACTGTTATGGCCTGTTATGGTAATAACAGCAATCACTGTGCTAAGCCACGGAAGCACAAATATAAAGTTAAGTTGAGGCTAACTATCACAACAAACAGCCTACCGAAGCAAGCCTGCCTGGGGTAGAGATGGTTCATTCATAGATGCTGGAAGCCGATCTTAGTTTACGTCACCCACAGCAGCATGTGGTAACTTCTCCTAGAGCCCAATTTCTCTGCTTCTCCCAAGAAGACTAAATAGAATTCAACTGATTGTGACAATACTGATGACTTTTCCCCATTTACTCCAATGTTAAGTTCATGGTGACGTATGCAAAATGCGGAAACAAAAGTTATGGAACATTGAAATCCCAACGAGGCGTTTTTTTGTCAGTTGAGAAATATGGCTCTGCGGTAGAAAATTACTCCCCCTAGAGGATACTTTGAGACATGTGACTTCTGTCCAACTTATAAATGCACTAAAAGCTATTTAACACACTAAAGGACATGAAAAAGCTGGAAAAGCATGATAGGGCCCCTTTGATTATATATTTCCTCAGGATCCTCCGTGTGATACTGTGAATCTGAACCTGTGGCATCAGCGTTGATTATTGTGATCACAGCACTTTTTTTCACTATTAAGTCTATGCTGCATCAGATTCTCTAATGCCCAAACGAAATTTAATATTGGCAAATTTTGGAATCAATAATAATAGTCTTAATTCATGGTATTCAACAAACACCGGCTGGAAGGTCAAGAAATGTCCATCCTTTCTGATAACTGTACCAACTGGGAGATGTCAAACGACCAAATTCCTTCTAAAATGACCAGTAGCCCATTTCATTGGAAATGAATCATTCTTCTTTTTGTAAGTAAGTAATTGGTGGGTATTCAGTGAGTAACACTTATTGGGTATTGGGTATCCTGATACTCACTGTAGTTTCTCCAGTTTCCATTTGAGATCCTCAAGAAGAGAAGAAAGATGTTTCACTCCTGAGTCTCCTACATTATTCCCCCTCAGTTGCAGCTCTCTCAAATGTGAGGGGTTTGATCTCAGTGCTGATGCAAGAGTTTTCAGGCCATCACCTTTAATACTGCAGTTTGATAAGCTGTAAAAGAAACCCATTCTTGTCACCAGATGCTTCACTTCTGAGTCTCCTGCTTTATTCCCCCTCAATTGCAGCTCTCTCATATGTGAGGGGTTTGATCTCAGTGCTGATGTAAGAGTTTTCAGGCCATTTTTATTGTGCGCTAATAGCAGGTTGCGTGTGTGTGAGGGAACACAAATTCGTCTTAAGACAAATCCTTCCACATTAGGCTATTATGTACAGTAAGTCCTATACATAAAAAGGAAGGACAAGGAAATTAAGACAATCTGAGACCTTGTAGCACGATTACGCGTGTCACATGTTCTATGCATGAGGCTAAGAATCTGGTAAACATGAGGAGGGTTTATGGCACAGCTGAATTACAACTGGGGTTTAACTCATGCACAACAGTTTATTCCTTGCAAGTTCCACGAAGCGCAAAAGCATAGACTGCATGGTTGCTGGAACTTAGAACGTATCATTTACATCCATCTTGACATATTTGGTGTCTTCCCAAGATAATGGACTAGCGGTTTATACTGTGCCAGCCTACGTTGACTGGATGAATGAGCCAGCCTACGTTGACTGGATGACAAGTTTAGCCAAGACTCAAAGCCCAACCTCACCCTGTTTCTGATTGGCCAGTAGAGTATGATCGAAAGTGAGCACTGTGTACCGCTCTGGCCTTTGCCAGGTGCATATAGAGAGAATTTCTGTGAAGACCCAAGACATTTTTTTTTTTTTTTTTTTTTTTTTGCGCTCACGCTGATACGCCAGAATTCCTATCAGCCCTGTGGATTACTTATTTACTCATTTATGCAACTAATAGAAGCTGCACATTGGCTGAGTGCCAATGACACCGACTGCACTTGTCATGATCAGGTTTTTTCTCAGAAAAGTCTCACCGCTCCATCGATGGCTAACGTCGATGTTACGTGTCTGCGCTAAAAAAAACACCTCTTGGGCGTGTCGTGGGTCAGTGGCTAGAGCATCAGACCATTACTCCGGGGACCCGGGTTTGATTCCGACTTGAGGTCATTTCACGATTATTTTTTTTTTCATGGTTAAACATGTCTAAAATGACTATCATCAATCCAATTCAAGTCAATTTTACAAATAGAGTGTGTGGTGTCTGTACTGTGATACTCACTATAGTTTCTCCAGTTTACAGCTGGGATCCTTCAGATAAGAGGAAAGATGCTTCACTCCTGAGTTTCCTTCTTTATTCCCACTCAGCTGCAATTCTCTCATGTGTGAGGGGTTTGATCTCAGTGCTGATGCAAGAGCTTTGAAGCCTTCCTCTCCAATACTGCACCAGGACAGACTTAAAACAATAACTCATTACCTTCCTTTTGAGCAATAAAGTGTTAAAATGAAGGTTAAACATGTTGGTAGTGATTTTGATAATACAATGTGGATAGGGCAAAAGCCTATATTTAAAAATTAATCAAATATCTACTAATGCAAGGTTAAGCAAGGTATGAAAGCAAAGAACTGGAGGTGGAGGCAAAGAACTGAAGTTGAATTGCTGCCGCCAAGACCTTTTTCCATGTTTAGTAAGTAAATGTATGATATAGGTATCAGGTTGTGTGTGTGTGTGTGATATAGCAAAGGAACAAGGTAATAATCTAAAGCCATTGCGCCCTTCTAATTTGGATGAAATTAAGTTGTTTTTATCTTCTTAGCCAAGACATGAAATTCCAGTTCCATGTCAAGTCAAGTCAGGAAAGAAGGAAGGACGAAATAGCCAATTGACTAGGGTGCCAGATTGAATGGGCCAGGTTGGAACTTTAGCCAGGACACCTGCTCCACGGGTTTCTTACTTGTACAAATCAACATGCAGCATGCAAGTTTCAGGTTGCTGAGGTCAACTTATTTGTTACCTCCGACAGAGCCCGTTTACGGCGAGCCATGGCACTCCTATTAACGCCATTCAACCTGCAATTCCAATTGCAAATCCGCTAGGGGGCGATCGCGAGTCAGTGGAAACTGAGTGGACAATCAATGGGTACCTATGAGGTATAAGGCTAAATGTATAATTTTCACATATTTAGGGACAACATATCACAGATTGCATTTTATTTTAAGCAACTTTGACATGGATTTCAATCAAAATGAAATATGTTTAATACATATGACCATTACGTTTTTCATCTTTGAGCTGTTTTTTCCCCTGACTCACTAGCATTCTGCTACTCTATTCTGGTGAATGGCCATAGGGAATGACTTGCTGGGTCACGTGACAGACACTTTGGAAGGGATTTTAAAATTAACAAAAAATGCTAAAAATGTTGTGTGTGGACTGAGAATTAAGTCAAATTACTCTGAACCACATGCATGAATGCATTTATTCAAGAAAAAATTGTATCTAAAGAAATGCAGCATTTGAGGGTGCAGCTGCATAGAACCCAATTCATTCTTCACTGACTCGCGCGCGCCATCTAGGCGCAATACCACCGGAGTGCTAATTCTCCCCTATTAAAAGTTCTCTGCCTCCGCCAAGGAGGTTATGTTTTCAGTCGTGTTGGTTTGTCTGTCTGTCTGTTTGTTTGTCTGTTTGTCAACAGGATAACTCGAAAAGTACTGCACGGATTTGGATGAACTCTTCGGACAATGTGTATATTGAGACAAGCAAGAACTGATTCGATTTTTGTGGCAATCGGTGATCTAGAACATGATCTGGAATTTATATTGTGTCTGTGACCACATTGCCTTGGTGGATGTCTGCGCTCTCTGAGCGCTTTTCAAGTTGATGTATGTTTCTGAGATGCATTTGTCTGGGGTGAAAGTGAAATAAACTTTTGTCACTGTGGTACAGAAATATATTATTTTAAGGTAGTTATTTATAGACCCTTTCTGTGTTTGTAAACATTCCGTGTTCTAACATTCTATAAACTGCAACTGGAGGCAGAAAGCCTCCAGAAGCTATCAGAACCAATACACAAGTGACCGTTTTCAGCGCTGTCTTTTAATGCTTTCTCAACAGCTAATCCTACATTTTATAATTTTGGCGTAATCTATCAGATGTATACTAAATATTATCCAACTACAGTAGCGATCCTGTATGCCTTACAGTGTTTACAAATTGTGTGAGTTAATGTGCACTTCAAGAGAAATGCGCTTAATCCTATGGGAAAACGACTAACGTTAGTAACGTCACTTAACAAGGTAGGCGATCTACCGTCAGCTAACAAGCTAGCGGGTTATTCGGTGGTAAAGTTTGGCTTTTAGGCGTAGTGTTAGAGAGATAGAAAATCCCCGTGTTCAGTTAAATATGTGGAGACTGTCAATAAGTTTGTTTGCTTTAACAAGTGGTTTAAATCGAGAGAGGTCGCTACAGTGGCAGTAGGCATCCCTACGTTATCCAGCAGCCTAAAGAGGCAGATAGCCACCTGTGCTACTTTCAGTCTCTGAACTTTGGGTACTCGTTCAATCATGTTGGTGGACATATATTTTGTTGTTTGTGAATCATATCGTGTAAAGAAATAAATTCTTGAGTTATATTATGATGACAAGCTATATTTTCAAAGATGGGGAAAGTTGTCAAATTTACAGCCATGTCTATCAGAACAGACGATTTTCTGCCTCCAAAACTCAACTCATGGAATTGTGACGTAGCTTCAAAAAGGGTCTATAGTATCCTAGAGAGAATGCTCAGATAATCACTGAAGAAAGTGAAAAAGTAAATGTGTAAGTGATGTGTATTGAATAAGCAATTTAGTATCTGTTTTTTTATACTCACAGTAGTTTCTCCAGTTTACAGCTGGAATCCTCCAGAAAATAAGAAAAATCATTCACTCCTGTGTCACCTGCTTCATTCCCACTCAGCTGCAGCTCTCTTATGTGTGATGGATTTGATCTCAGTGCTGATGCAAGAGCTCTGAAGCCTTCCTCTCCAATACTGCAGTTGGAGAGGCTGAGGACACAGATGTAAGAAAAATGTGTAACCTTGAATTCCAATGAAATAAACAGACAGTGAGAGAAAGAAGTATGTGTTTGTGTGTGTGAGTGTGAGAGAGAGACAGACAACGGAAATTTCACAGTAATGGTTCATTTGTTGACACCATCTCAACTTTTGGATTTATAACACTCACACTATTTTCACCAGGCTGCAGTTGGGATCTGTCAGAAGAGAAGAAAGGTGCTGCACACCAGAGTCTCCTGCTTCATTTCCGCTTAGCTGCAGCTCTCTGATATGCGAGGGGTTTGATCTCAGTGCTAATGCAAGAGCTCTGAAGCCTTCCTCCCGAATACTGCAGCAAGACAGGCTGTAGAGAGCAGTAGAGAAGTATCACATGCTCCAAAAAAACTAATTACAAATATTGACATTATTGTAAAATTGTATGTAACATAACATTAAATAATACTGATTAGAAATATGTGTTTATGCATGCATGTTCCTGTATGAGTGTCTGTGTCTGTTGGATTTGTAGTTTTTTTTAGGGTTTTGCCCTTCTTCTTACTTTAGTGCTGTCAGATTACAATTGGGGTCTTCCAGAATAGAAGAAAGATGATTGACTCCTGGGTCACCTGCATTATTCTCACTAAGCTGCAGCTCTCTCAGGTGTGAGGGGTTTGATTTCAGTGCTGATGCAAGAGTTTTTAAGCCTTCCTGTCCAATATTCCAGTGTGACAAACTGTAGAGACGTGAAATATGTCATACACTGCTCAAATTGTTATTGTATAGAGACACCCAAACTACTTATTGTATAGAGACCCCAAAATCAAAGTCAAATAAGGATGTCGTAGGGTGGCCCATTTCTTTTCCAAAATTAAATTTCTGCAACTCAAAAGGCTTCTGAATATGTTCTGAATGTGTGCCCCCTTAATATGTATGCTTGACAACACTGTGGCATGGTCCTAGTAGACAGTGGTTGGCATGTTGTGAGATATCCTCCCACATCTGTGTAAGGGCAACTCTGAGCTCCCTGAAACATAATGTACCTGAGGTATTTAAGTCAGATGGTCTACCAGGATACAGTTTTATTGCCACAAGCATATGAATACTACAGTAAAAATGCTATGAAATTGTGTCTGGTCTCAGCCTATTTAGGCAAAAGTACAGCAGTGCAGTAGAAAAATAGCTAGATAGGAGGGCCCCACAGTCCTAACCCAACTGCAAGTGGTCATGGTGGGAGAGTGGGCAAGACACCGGAGATGGGACAGTGTGCTGTTGCATGTAGGGAAAAGTGCATTGTGTTGGTGTGGTGTTGTTATTGGTGATAGATATGGAGATAGGTATGGTGGGATGGGCAGCATGCTATAATTATGTTTGAGTTTTATGTTTAAGCAGCTGCTTGATGTGTGTGTGTGTGTGTGTGTGTGTGTGTGTGTGTGTGTGTGTGTGTGTGTGTGTGTGCGTGTGTGTGTGTGTTTAAGAGGGGGTGAGCATATGGTGGCAGGGAGATGGAGTGATGGAAGTGGTAGTGGAGGGGCATTGTGCTGTATACATATTCAAGGGTTAGGGACCTTCCTGTGTGTTGTGATTTTGTATAGGCCTATGAAGGTGAGGGTAGAAGATAATGACTGGAGTAGTACTGTAGGTGTGATCTTAAGGGCCATAAAATATTTCATATTTCTAGCCCATAGATTTCTGTGCATCTTTCAATGGATATACCTCCCAAGATGATCACTGACCCACCACCAAACTGGTCATGCCGAATGATGTTGTAGGCAGAAGTATTCTCCTTGTCTTCTCTGGACTTTCACATCTACCAGATGTTTAGGGTGAATCTAATGCCATTTTCTAATAATACTAGGCACCAATACCGACTGAGCTGGGCAGTGAGCATAGGGCCCACTACAGGATGTTGCATCCTCAGACCACTCTCATGAAGTCTCATGATTGTCTGGGCAGAGACATTGACATTAGTGGCCTGCAGGAGGTCATTCTGTGGGGCATGGGCAGTATTCAACGTGTTCCTCCTTGCACAAAGGAGCAGATATCGGTCCTGATAAAGGGTTTAGGACTTTTTAAAGCCCTATCCAACTCTCCTAGAGTAACTGCCTTTCTCCTAAAATGTCCACCATGTTCTGGAGATTGAGTTTAGAGAGACACATTGAATCTCCTTGCTATGGCACAGCACACAACACCAATACACTTTACTGACCAAATCATTATCAGAGAGGTTCAACTCACTTCATGCCATAACCGATAAAAAAGTTTTCCTTTAATTGTGCAGTGTACTTAAAAGGATCCCCGGCTAGTTGGGCATGTTAGCGTTATAAGACTAGCATTGGCGTCAACTTTAATTGACGTTATTCAAAAACATCAAAAACACGACGGTTTCAAAGAAAATGTTTATTAGAAGCTGAAATTCATTTCACTAGTAAAGTTCCATTGTTGTTACGCCTCAATGACTTATGGGTAAAACGTGACGGCAAATGGTTGCACTGCTTTCGGTCAAGCTGGAGCTACACATGGACAACGTAAATATTGATCCTCTATCGTACCCTCACCTCTCCGATCATCTTCCAACACCGTGTACTGTCTTCCGCGTTGTTCCCTTAATTCATGGTGGCGTGGGTTTAAACGGCAAACTTCACAGAAGATTTATTTCACTTTGCAATAACGTCCTAAACTGGTCCTGTAAAGCCATGGAATTTTGCTGGACAACCATTTGATGTCACGATTTACCCATAAGTCATTGAGGCGTAACCGTAATAGAACTTTACCAAATAAACGATTTTCAGGTTCTAATAAACATTTTCTTTAAACCGTCGTATTTTTAATGTTTTGGGGTAACGTTAATTAAAATTGACGTTGTTACTAATCTTATAACGCTAACATGCCAAACTAGCCGGGGATCCTTTTAAAGATATAATCCGGAGTGACGTAGCCCTGCTGTTTTATACTGCTAAGCACTACTGAAAGCCACCTCAATGATCAAATTTTGTGATCATAGACGAGTTTGCGAAACGGCAGCTAACACTAACTGAATGAGGCATGTCAAAAACGAAACCTAACCGATTTGCTTTCCTTTTGAAATGCCCCATTCTGTTACTGTTAGCTGCCGTTTCGCTATCTCAGTCTGCCTTGCATGAAATCCAGTGATTGAGGAGGCTATCAATAGTGCTTGGCACTACAAGACAGTAGGACTAAGTGTTCATTCACGCCAGATTTTTCCTTTAAGCCAACATTACTTACTTTATATGACTCATTAAGGTGAGTTTCTCTTTTTTAACCATTTCTTTTTGGATGGTATTTTTGGCCATCAAATTCATTCTGCATTTGGTCCTGTAATACTCACTGTATTTTCTCCAGTTTACACTTTTGATCCCCAAGAAAAGAAGAAAGATCCTTTACTCCAGAGTCTCCTCCTTCATTCCTACTCAGCAGCAATTCTCTCATGTGAGAGGGGTTTGATCTCAGTGCTGATGCAAGAGCTCTGAAGCCATCCTCTCCAATATGGCAATCTGACAGGCTACAGAAAAACAGGTAAATAACAGTGTTTTAATATCAGTTGCTTAAATGGACACTGTGTAAGAATTTTTCCAATCTAGCATTCAAGTGGTGTACTGCATCTTGACCAAATATTGTGGTTTACATTTTATCCTACATGTTTGCTGGGCAAAAAAAAAAAAAACCTTTCAATTCAGTTTGTTTGAATAACAAATCGGCAGTGGTAGACCATAGTTTCAAGATGGTTGTGCAACATGGCAATCACCATTGAATATGCCAATGGATTCTTACACAGTGTCGTTGTAAGCATCTTGCAGAGTTAACATCAATTCATTTTCTCTCACTGATGTCAGTGTAGTATTTGGTTTTCTAATACTCACTCTATTTTCTCCAGGTTACAATTGGAATCCTCTAGAAAAGAAGAAAGCTCCATCACTCCTGAATCTCCTGCTTTATTCCTTCTCAGCAGCAGTTCTCTCATGTGTGAGGGGTTTGATCTCAGTGCTGATGCAAGAGCGCAGAAGCCTCCTTCTCCAATACTGCAGTATGACAGGCTGAGGATAGATAAATTTCATTTTGGTACAGTGATATTATATAACTTTGACATTGTCAAATCATCTGCTGAGCATAGTCACTTAATTGAACTTTTGAATATGTGAAGTATCTTTTGTCTGATTAAAAAGAAGAAAAAAAAAACATATATTTTAAAAGCAAATTTGATGTGTTTGATGTGCAATTGTCAGTGGCCTAATGTCTGATGTCAAATATCCTATTGACACCCTTTTAAGAATCTTATTTATATTTTATAGGGGACTCAAAGCTCTTACAAAATCCATATGAAATATATAATTTTATATTAATTTTAAAGTTGATTTAAATAAACTTTACAATGGTTTTATATGTTGTATAAGAATCTCAGACGGCAGTTAAACCACATGCAAAATACATTGCATATATGAAGCTTATATAAATTCTCATATGGAAAGTTTTATTTAATCAATTCAATTTTTCTATGTTTTATGTGATTCACACATTGGTGAAATTAAAGGAATATTTCACATTTGTATGAAAATTGATCATTCATCCTCTTCCCTGAAGTTACATAGGTAAAAACATTTTGGTCTGGCACCAGTTTTCATAAAAAGGTGGAATATTCCTTTAAAATGCATGTCTTAGATAAGACCATGCACACTCCTCAGCAGTTCATTTTTCTAAGTAGTAGGCCTAAGAGAGCATACAGGGCACCTTCTGTCAAATTAAGGATGATTGATGACTTGACAGGTCAAAGGTCACCTTACAGTAAGTAGGTCAAGTTGCCTCATCATGAATGACATCATAGGGTTACATCATATGTAGGTGAAAGTTGAAGTGCCTGCCATTTTGTTGTTATTGTAGTGACTAAGGGTATTTTCAGTTACTAGGCAGATTTTACTCTTAAACAGTTTAGCTGTGTCCTATGCACCTCCTATGCACCTGTCGCATGCACCTGCCCCTTATGATGTGTTTTTGTGTTTTGTACAGTGTTTTTTTTTTTTGTGTGTGTGTGGTGTTACTAGGCAGATTTTACTGTTATCCTATGCACCTGCCGCGTGCAGATGTCTGAGTGTTTTTGTGTTTTGTACAGTGTTTTTTGTGTGTGTGTGTGTGTGTGTGTGTGTGGTGTTACTAGGCAGATTTTACTCTTGTCCTATGCACCTGCTTTTGTACACTGGTTTTTGTACAGTGTTTTTGTGTTTTGAGTTTGCAGCTGTGAGGCCACAGGTGCAGATTGTTTTGTAGAGTGTTTTTGAAGATTGTAGATTTTGAAGATTTCCACAGTCATTAGCCCCAAGTGCGGCCCCACACAAACAGACACACAGACGCACACACAGAGGCCCACAGCCCCAGTCACACCCCTCTGACACAGACACCCCCCGCGTGACACACACACACCCCACACCGGACACACACACACACACACACACACACACACACACACATCCCCCCCCCCCCCCGGCCACACTCTTTTATGAACAATTGCTAATTGGATCTGATGCAAAGATTCAGTAAATCGCCACAGAATATCCCGCTCGCTAATTATTTCAAGACGATTCCAAGACAGGGCTTCTTCAAAAACATTTCTCTTCAACAAATCTTCAAAATCTACAATCTTCAAAAACACTCTACAAAACAATCTGCACCTGTGGCCTCACAGCTGCAAACCCACAACACAAAAACACTGTACAAAAACCGGTGTACAAAAGCAGGTGCATAGGACAAGAGTAAAATCTGCCTAGTAACACCACACACACACACACACACACAAAAAAAACACTGTACAAAACACAAAAACACTCTACAAAAACACATCAGACATCTGCACGCGGCAGGTGCATAGGGTAACAGTAAAATCTGCCTAGTAACACCACACACACAAAAAAAACACTGTACAAAACACAAAAACACATCATAAGGGGCAGGTGTATGCGACAGGTGCATAGGAGGTGCATAGGACACAGCTACACTGTTTAAGAGTAAAATCTGCCTAGTAACTGAAAATACCCTTAGTCACTACAATAACAACAAAATGGCGGGCACTTCAACTTTCACCTACATATGATGTAACCCTATGATGTCATTCATGATGACGCAACTTGACCTACTTACTGTAAGGTGACCTTTGACCTGTCAAGTCATCAATCATCCTTAATTTGACAGAAGGTGCCCTGTATGCTTTCTGGCCTAGGCCAGGCCTATATATGGCCAAGCCTGCCAATATGTCATTATTCAACAAATATTCCACCTTTTTATGAGAACTGGTTATTCACTCTGTTACCTAGAGTTACATATGTGTGTAGAAGCATTTTGTCCTTAGTGCATGTGTTTGAGCTTAGCATAGGTGCTGGAAAGTAGCCAGATAGCTACTGTTTGGCTACATTAGATTTCAGTTTAAGTTTAAGATAAGTTTCACATTATATGTATTTTGATTGATTTTGTATGTGGTCTGAGCCCCTATAAACCCCATATAAGATTCTTACACAACATAAAAAACATTGTAAAATCAAGTTTCACTTTATATGCATTTCATACGGATTTTGTATGAGCTTTGGGTCCTCTTTAAGATACATATACGATTCTTATACAACATGTAGGAAAAATGTAAGTTTCATATAAATCTTTTTATGACCCTGTCTTGTGTAATATGACCCTGTGTGTAACTATTCCATCAATGATTGCATCAACTTAGTAAGTCCTAAAACTTTTAAGGTTTGGAGAGGGTGCTGGCTAGGGACATAGTGATCCTTATTCAAACATAGTAGGCCAAGCAAATGAGCATAGCAGTCCCTAAAGATCAAAGGCTACAACAAAAGTTATAACAAAACATTGTGCAACAAAAGCACAATGGTGTCATTTGCATTCCAAACCAAAACCATAAACCAAGTGTTTCCTTTTCACCACCTGTGATGTCCTGAACAAAAGAAATACAGTTTCACAGAAAAAAGAAAGTATATATAAAGTTAACACAATAGGAGTTATTTGGGAAAGCGCTCTTACCTGAGTGTCTCCAGCACGCAGTTTGGATTACTCAATCCACTATACAGTTCTATGACACCATTATCTCCAATACTGTTATCACTGAGATCCAGATGTTTTAGCTTTGAAGATGCTTTGGTGAGGATAGATGCCAGACCTCCACAGCTCCTCTCAGTGAGACTACAACTATCAAGCCTTAAGAGGAAAGCAGTTCATCCATAAGCATACCCTCTGCAAAGCACTTTGATATCAGATACAGTATATATTAAAAGTGAAACGGCGGTGCCAAGTTAAATCAAACTAATTGATGCTTGTTTTTACATATCAGCAAATTAATTCACATTAGCACTTCTATTACTTACAAAGCCTGATTGGATTCCTCCACTACTGGCTGCAGCCTTAGCAGACATTCATCTGATCTGATGTACTTCTTCAAATCAAACACATCTAGTGTTTCATCTGATGTCAGAAGTACAAACCCTAGAGCTGACCACTGGGTGGCAGTGAGCTTGGCTGTAGAAAATGTCCCCGCACTCAGGAAGCTCTGGACCTCCTCCACTAATGAGTGATCATTGAGTTCACTTAGACAGTGAAAGAGGTTGATCACCCTCTCTGATGATGGATTTTGTCTGATTTTTGTCTTGATGTAATTGATTATGTCCTTGTTGCCTCCATCTTGTATTTTCTGTAGAATCCCAACAAGGAGTCTCTGGTTAGATTCCAGAGAGAGTCCAAGAAGGAAACGGATAAAAAGATCAAAATGTCCTTCTTCATCTTCCAGGGCTTTGTCCACAGCGCTCTTCTGTAGGGTGGTTATGGATTTGTGCAATGGTCTTAGAATTTGGTTTATTATGTTGAAGGGCTGCAGTGGGATCATGATGATTCCTTCAGTTATAAACATTTGAAGCGCATATAAAGCTGCGAGATACTCCTGGATACTCAAGTGTACAAAACAGTACATTTTTCCCTGATGAAGCCCTGACTCTTCATGAAAGATCTGTGTCCAAATACCACAGTCTACTGCAGCCTCTTGGATATCAATACCACTCTCTCTCAGGTCATCTTCATAAAATATTAAGTTGCCCTTCTCCAGCTGTTCATAGGCCAACCTTCCTACCGCAAGGAGACTCTCCTGGTTCCACTGAGGATTTGTGTCATGACCACCTGTGATCTTTACACTCCTTTGTTTGGTTTGAAACACAAGGAAATAAGTGTACATCTCTGTCAAGGTCTTTGGAATAACATCAACTCCGTGCTTTTCCACCACTTGCATGAGAACATTTACAGCAATCCAGCAAAACACTGGTATGTGACACATAATATGGAGACTTCGTGATGATTTAATGTGAGAAATGACTTTGTTTGCAAGATCTTGATCGCCAATACTCTTGTTAAAGTACTCCTCCTTCTGAGGATCACTGAACCCTTGTACCTCTGTGACCCGGTTAACACACTCAGGAGGGATTTGATTTGCTGCTGCTGGTCTAGAAGTTATCCAAAGTAGAGCAGACGGCAGCAGATTGCCTTTGATGAGATTTGTCAGAAGCACATCTAAAGAAGTGACTTTGTTTACATCTGTCAAAGTAAAATTATTCTGAAAATCTAGTTGGAGTCGACATTCATCCAGACCATCAAGGATGAACAACATTTTGTGCTTTCTCTGGTTGGTAACAGTGAATTGCTTTATTTCTGAGAAAAAGTGCTGGAGAAGATCAAACAATGAAAGCTGTTGTTCTTTCATGAGATTGAGTTCCCTAAAAGGCAATGGAAATATGAAGTGGACATCCTGGTTTTCTTTTCCTTCAGCCCAGTCCAGGATATACTTTTGAACTGAGACCGTTTTGCCAATGCCAGCTACACCTTTTGTGATAACACTTCTGATTGGTTTGTCTTGTCCAGGCAAGGGCTTAAAGATGTCCTTGCATTTAATTGGCGTCTCCTGTCCAGGTGATCTCTTGGATATGGACTCAATCCGCCTGACTTCACGCCGCCCCTCTTTGACTTTTCCACTTCCTCCCTCTGTGATGTATACCTCTGTGTAGATCTTCTCAAGCAGAGCAGAGCTCCCTTCCTTTTGTATTCCTTCAGATACACGTTGGTACTTGGTCTTCAGATTTCTTTTCAGCTCAATCTGGCACATTACACTTAGTTCAACTACACAGAAAAATAGAATGTGTTAGGTTGCTACCAACATTTTGTTAATTTTCTACTAATGTTATTTATTGTGCCCTGGCAGGAGAGTATTTTTCTCAGCAGCAGTTGGATGTTCTACTACATTATACTCCTATGGTTTCATTGTTAGGCTGGGTGCTTTTTAAAAACACTGCCACCAGGAGCTTTTATTTACTTTTCCGGATGGTTTTCAAGATGAAGAAAGTTCCAACTCTCCAAGAAAAAGCATCCAATGTC
Organism: Sardinella longiceps; assembly: GCA_027497455.2. NCBI lineage: Eukaryota > Metazoa > Chordata > Actinopteri > Clupeiformes > Clupeidae > Sardinella > Sardinella longiceps. The sequence continues at coordinate 27,090,401 of JAODXP020000028.1, read as the reverse complement.
ATGCGCTTTTTGAACGAGAACTTGTGTCACAATTGAAGGTCTAATGAAAATTCAGATTTTAGAAAGGAAAAATGTTGACCAAAATAATAAAGTCGTTATCGAAAGAGCAACTAGTTGTTCTTGTTAGTGAACATGTAGAGCGCTATGACAAGACCAACATGTTATATCATAATATCTACCACACAGAGACCATCTGCTATTTAAAAATGCCTAATGTTTTCATCCTTAACACTTTAACAGGTGCTGGTTGACACTGATACAAGTAGCCTAAGCTAAAGTTTAAAGCCTAGCCTAACGATACTTGTGTTCAAGAATGAACTCAATCGGTGCAGTTTTTTGGAAAGAAACCCACTGTCAGTTTTCACTTCTTAAAAAATACCCTGGTCAGGTGTTTTCCTAAAATAGGGTGAACACACCCTTACTGATGCCAAATCGGAAATGCAAATAAAGGAAGGCTTACGTTCTTGCAGTTTGTTAGCAATGTCTTTCTGCTTCATGTTCCTCAGGAAGTACAGTGCCATCTTGAGAGCCCCTTCTCTGGCATCTGTTTCCTCTTGCTCTTCACCCTCTATTTTCTCTTGGTAATCTGGACTCAGAATCTTAAGGTATCTCCTCATCTCATTTTTCAAAAACGAGATGACATTCTGCTCAAGTTCCTGGAGAAATAAAGTATATAGCCTACAGTACATGTACAGTGCACACACACACACACACACACACACACACACACACACAAAACAGTCTGTCCACTAATGTCCAGCTATAAGAATTCTCACTACCATTGACCTGCCCTTAGTCATAAAGCATCAATTTACAAAGATCATTAACTGAAGCAGAGAGAGTTGAAGGAGTTTAAAAGAAGAGATGTTCTCTCCAAAAGAGCCACCATTTCAGGTCAGCTGAACTGTTTAACTAAACGCCGGTCATAACAACACCGACATGAAACTCTTCGGGAGTCTAGCAATTCGACCACGCATCTCCTTGGCACCACTGACAGATTTCAAATTTTTGACTGTTTTGGCCTGAATGTTATCGATAACAACGTTTACCTTGCCTCAGTCTACCAGAAGAGCCTGTCTTACAGCCACGGGCTGATTGACTCTTTTATGTTTTGTCTACGTCTTTTGTGTTTGTCTACATCTTCAGTGGTTTGAGTGGCCTTTCGTTCGATAAATGCACTATACAAATAAAATTTACTTACTTACTAAAGATAGATTTCTATTTTCAATCACAAATTCACATAATGCTGTACATCAGAATTTCACCTGAGCCTGAAATTTCATCATGAACTTTTGCATATATTTGACTTATGGTGTGATTATTGACAAATCACTTAGTATATCAAACAGTTGATAGGTGTGTAAACTATCAATGACTATTTCTATTTATAGTTTGTATCAGTGCCAAAAGATATGGCTGTATTCAAACCTGGAATATGTGCTTGAGGTTCGCCAGGATAAGCCGATCACAGGCAACATCTCCTTCCATTTGGCCTCTGAGTGTTCAGCATTCAGAGCACAACAAAACACACATTGGTTTACAAATGACCATCACAATTATAAGTGCACATATCAGAAAGACAACTAATGCTTTCATCTTCATTGGTAACTTCAGTGATCCTTACGAAAACAATTTTAATATGATGGACACTTTCACTCTTTCAAAGAGATTGTTAGTTTTTGACCGTTTAAAAGTAACGTTGACATGGCTGTGGAACATATTAGTATCTCCAATAGTTAGCTTAGGTGCTACCAGTACCTCAACACCTGCTTAAAGCGAAGCACTGGTGAGCTTTGATTGCTGGCTCTATGTCTATGTATGTAAGAGAAAATTACTTGGTAAAGGTCAGTAAAGGAATGTTGACCTATAACATGAACCTATGACCTTCCCTTGATCTATCTGTAACATCATATTGCTTGAATTTTACTATACGATTCTCTGACTGGTCATGGACACACAGGTGCACACAGGCTCATGGCTCCGCACATGTAGGTAACACATTACGTTTAGGGCACCATGTGCCTGGCAGGGCACCAAAATCTGGGTTGTGAAAAATCATCACAATAGGCTACTATTAACGATAGCCTATAAGATATGTCTTAAGCATGTTAATGAGCAAAAAGCCATAAGTCAAATAGACCACACTGGTCAAGAAAGAAAGTTAATCTCCTGTGCAACCCTCTCCAATCTCCCTCTGCTGCCCCCGCTGCCCCCACATGTCAGTCGTATGTCCCATCCCTGCTAACTAAACACAGAACGTTATGAGAACTTTAACTAACATTCCCCTATGGTTCTCCTATGGGTATTTGAAGAACATTATCGTATTTTAGTTCGGAGAACATTAACACTCTAACGTTACAGCGTTGTAACTTTATGACCTTCGCAAACCATTCCCACATGGTTATTTTTTATATTGTATTTAAATTACAATTTAATAAAGATTGTACTTGATTTTGCCTATTTATGACAATAGATTTAGGCTATCTTAGTTTTGTGATTCACAATGAATGATGTATTAGAGCTATGGGTTTTTTTTTTTTTAATTATATCCAAATGATGCCGTGGCTTAGTGGTAGCAAGCTTGCACACAATGTGGACAGCCGGTGTTCAAATCCTGTATGCATTTGTTATTTATGTTTATATTATTTATGTTTTGTTTTCACAAAATGTCCCGTTAGGAGAACATTGCGGGAACGTTTGCCTAACCAGACAAATGTTCTAGATCCGTTTAAAAAACTTTCCAGGTGCCTCTTCAGAGAATCAAAAATACTTTCAGGGAACTTTCCCTTACCCCACAGAAAACCTTCCCAGAACGTTCCCAGAACCAAAAATTGTTAGCGGGGATTATGCCTCAATTGCAAGTCTGTTGTTAAGACCAGCGTCGGCAGAGCTAGGGGAACTTTAGCAACTGAAGCCCGGTTCTCGCTTTAAAAGCCCCGGATCTAAGCTTCTAAAAATTATTACAACTAGCGCTCTCACTTCCAGTTTCCTTTCCTCATGCTCACACGCAACACATATTATGAATTCAATTTGCATTGCCTCACGCACAACCTGTCAGAGCTGTGCCACTCTCTCGAGCGAGCACGTTTAGTCAATTGATAAAAAAAACATAGCTTAAAAAATGCTAAAAAAAAAATGCTTAAGCTCATCAAAGTTCTAAACGCGGTGAACTTTGTGACTGTATTGACGCATAACACAGGCCTAAAACTTTAACATTTTAGCTTCACAGTGCTGCTGGTCACTGCTAGTCTCTGTGATATATGGAGAATCAACTTTTAATTTTGCATGTCATTACATTTAGGCTACTTATGCAACTTGATTGCATCCTGCAAATCCCAATAATGTATCACAGAAAGCACTATAGGCTAAACTCTTCTTGACAAGTTCCAGCTGATGACTGCATTGTTTCTAAAAATTTTAGATGCTAAAATAAAGCATTTGGCTTACATGGAAATTATTTTAAAGTTGGTCACTTATAACCTATACAAGAAGTAGGTCACAAGGCACATTATTCTTCAAATGGGTCAGTGCAAGATTTCAGGCAAAGCTATAATGAACAAAAAATAATGTACAATGTTGTACACACTATTTATTTACTGATATATATATATATATATATATATATATATATATATATATATGTGTGTGTGTGTGTGTGTGTGACCCTGCACGTCAAAACCAGTCGCTTGGCACATTTTTTCAAAATTATGTTATTGTATTCACATGAAAGAGGAGAAAATAAGCTTTCAAACGACACCAATATCGACAATATTGGCTAACAAATGACGGAGATATGGGCGTTCAAAGTGTTACAATGTTACAAGTCAGAAAAAAAGAATGCTGAGAAAAACCACGATGAAGTTCATTAGCAATGTGACAAGGGGATTATTAGGCTAGCTTCTGCTGAACCACTTCGTTCTGCTGCCTACTACTACCAGTCTAACTTAAAAGTTAACTGATATAGACTGATCTAACATGCAGTCATGACAGGAATACATCTAATTGTGGACTTTACATGAAAAATGGATATAACTTGAACTGTAACACAAGGTAAGAGCCAGTGTTTTGGTATTTTGAGTAAGCTATGCAACGATGCTAACTTTAAGATGTGTAGATGCAGATGTCAGTAAGGGATTTATTGCCATGTCTCCGGTCTGAGTGATATCCTTGAAGTAGAGCAATCAGCAGACAGTTAATATTTGGCTTGTACCGATTTTAGCAGTACTAAACACTCAACAACTTTTTACTGACAAGCTGAGCCAAAGATAGGCTACTTTATCCCCGTCTCCGACTAGCTATCTTCAAGCTCAGTTAGCAATTCGACGTTAGCTCCATCTAGAGGATTTTTATGGGTCCAAACAGCTTGCAAGTTAAAAATGTTGTTTCGAAATATTGGAAAGGCCCTTGACATTCATATAAATCATTAATATGACATTCATATAAATATTTTTTTCCTTCTAATCTGTGACGAATGCTCACCTGCCTTGCTGGTGGTAGTCTACTATAAAGCCTTAGCATTAGAAATCTTTGATATGACAGCTAAGTTAGTACAATGCTAAATGAATACATGCCTCTTAACAAACAAGTTTTTAACCCATTTAAGGTTTGAATTTCGGCACAATTATAATATATATATATATATATGGGCAATTCCACGAAAAAGTAAACCTCACCTATATTATATATATATATATATATATATATGGGCAATTCCACGAAAAAGTAAACCTCACCTATATATATATATGGGCAATTCCACGAAAAAGTAAACCTCACCTTAAAACTTTAAGTCTCACCTACATGGACATACAAATTCTTTCAGAAAACTTCCAATACAACAAAGTATTGTCTCGATGTAAATATTCAACTGAGCAAGTTTCGAAAGGATATCTGTTTGTTAAAATTTTTACCCTATTCAGCTATAATGTAAGTCTATGGTGGGGCTTATAATGGGCATAAGTGGGTGATAACACACACAAAGCTGCAATACTATCAGTTATTTTTCACTGTTATATTACTATTTATCTTGTTACAGGTTAAAATCCACCATTCACAATTGTTTTGTATCGTTTTGGAGGGTTTTTCCAGACGTCACGTCCATAACGTCACATCCATAACGCCATGTCTCCCAATGAAAACCAACTTTTTTTACATTTACATTTGAAATTAAGTCTTTCTCTGTCTTTACTGAGGTGTCCTGTTTGGTATGAATGTAGTAATATTTACATTTCTCTAGAAATTTCACACACTTCACAGCAAAAACTACGCTCTCTCAAAAGTTTGTCCGTTTTTCGTCACGTCCATAACGCAAATTGAAAGGCTCCTATTCTTATGATGCAAATCATGATATTATTTTTTTCTGTTTGCCTGTATTCAGCCATGGAGTTTGCAGAAGAATATGAAAAAAAATTGTGAAATACTGCTAGGTTTGCAGAGGTTATCTGGCCTTTTGTTCATCAATAATGCACGAAAATGTCACGTCCATAACGCTGGAATTGCCCATATATATATATATATATATATATATATACAGGGTATAAAATTAACTTTTTGACCCACCTGCCAATGGCAGGTAAGGCCTGATCCTTAACCGGCCAAAAAATATTTCTACCGGCCACTGAAAAAAATTAGGATGCTAGAACTTTACTTTTCTCTCAGGTGTCTCTGTAACAAAAGCCATAACACACACAAGTTCAAAATGAATTTTGTAGCAGATGGTTATCTAAACTCAACTACTACAACGTCTGCTGGCTCCACTCATTTCATTTCACATTAATGACAAAAGTCATAGGCCTATATGAAGCTGTCATATTTCAATAGTCTGCCAGTGGCAGGTAGCTTGGTTTTTGTTACTAGCCAAACCAAATTTTTACCCGCATTTGGCCGGTGGCGGGTGCTAATTTTAAACCCTGTATATATATATATATATATATATATATATATATATATATGATCTCATGATTGAAAATTGACAAAAAGCGCTGTCACCATTCACCAATTATTCTGCTCATAAATATGTTTTTTTAAGGACCTGCCTTGATCTGTCTTTGACATCCTCCTGTTTGAAGTTAATGTCCCGATCGAGGGATTGAGCCCTCTCACGATGGAATGAGCTGTAGTATATAAAAGTTCAATACAAAAATCACTGATTACCTCTCAGGTCTAACAGGGCACATTATTCTATAGCTAGAGGTCAATATTCAAATAAGTAAAAAACACATAGACTATGGAAAACAACTGGATGTATTGAATAGCAGTTTATAGTATTATCACATGGTGTGTGTTCTATCTAAAGATAATGAATCTACTTACATTTCCCTTCCCTTCCAGTCACATCTTCTAACCCATCAAACATGCTCACCTCTGACTTACATAGACTACAGATCAAATATAATCAATTCCATTTTTCATGTTCTCTAGAAAGCAGTATTGAGCATTTTATTGCATATGTCTGTTTTTCTACACTTGCCTTGATCCATCTGTAACACCCCCTTGCTTGAATTTTACTATGCGTTCTTCTGACTGGCCACTCTGGCTACAACCAATCAGCGTAACTAACAAGCTGATCCAAACAACACTAAGCCCGCCCAATGATTCCTTGTCTAGATACAGTAGAATAAACACCACAATGTCTGAATACAACCTACAGCGTTGTGATTGGATAGACACCACTGATGTCTGAATACAACCTACATGTATCGCTAGACCTACTTGCTGAGCAAATTCAATTTGCTACCGCTAGAGTACATCTAGAGTTCTAGGCTAGATTGTTTAGCATTTGACAGCACTATTAAAAGCTATTAAAATTCTTATTCTTATATGGTCTTGCCTTGATCCATCTGTAACATCTTCTTGTTTGAATTTTACAATGCGATCTTCTGACTGGTCACTCTTCATGGACACACAAGTGGGCACAGGTGATGGAGGCCTCTCATGTTGGAATGAACTGTGTCATTTGAAGGAATGTAGTTGCAAGTAAAGGTGATTAATAATTATTTATGGCAAAATTGTGTGATGGTTTTAAAAGCATTTCACAGCACTATTAAAAGCATGACCAACTTTTTGTGAATACATTTCTCTTATATGGACTTGCCTCGATCCATCTGTAACACCCTCTTGCTTGAATTTTATTATGCGATCCTCTGACTGGTCACTCTTCATGGACGCACAAGGGGGCACAGGTGATGGAGGCCTCTCATGTTGGAATGAGCTACCAAGAGAAATGTAAGCTGTCACATATTTTGTATATTTCAGACTGTAAATTGTGGCCTCTCTCAGCTTGGAGACATTACAGTGCATCATGCTACTGTGTCATGCTATAGGTATTGGTAAGTTAATGAAATGACTCATAATGTCTACTTTTTTGTTTGGCCATCTGGACAGCATTTTAGACTATTTCAAGAGATAAATGCAAAAAGGTGTGACTGAGGAAGAGACAAAGCTGAACTCCATTACGCCATTACGCAATATGGATATCGAGAGGTGGAGCTGAACTGAGCTCCTGAACCCAGCTCTTAAAGCATACACTTGCCTTGATCCATTATAGCATAAACGTGTTTGTATTTAGCTGTATTTCCTCTGATCTGTCATTCTTCATGGACACAGAAAAGAGAACAGGTGGTGGTCAGTCTTGATGAAATGAGATACAACCACAATTCCATGAAGGTGGGACGTTGGTAGAATGCCAATGAAAAGAAAATGCTATAATTTTCAAATATGTCATATATTTGATAGAGAATAGTGCAAAGAGAATTGGGAAAAAATATTGTTTCCAGGGAAATAACACCTCACATCATGTCTCAAAAAAGCTAGGACAGGGCAAATAAAATATGTTGAAAGTTATGAAACAGAGGTGGAATGGAGGAAAATCTCAAAACTAACTGCCAAACTAACTGAACTATGCTGTACTGTATAATAATTTGTGACCTTGCACAGCGAAATCAGTCGCATTGGCATTTTTTTCAAAATTAAGTTATTGCATTCACGTGAAAGGCAAGAAAATAACCTTTCAAATGATACCACTATCGATACTATTGGCCAACAAATGACATAGATAGGAGCGTTCAAAGTGTTACAATGTTGCAAGTCAGAGAAATTGAAAAGCGGAGAAAAACAACGCTGAAGTTTATTAGCTTGTTGCAAGGGAGTTATTAGGCTAGCTATTTTGAACATAAGGCTATCAGTGAACTCAGCTGAATTAATTCTGCTACTAGTCCAACCAAACCAGTTAAATGATATCAAGCCTACTTATCTAACATGCAACCAAGACAGGAATACCCCTATTTGTGGACTTTACACGAAATATGGATATAACATGGATATAACTTGAAGTTCACCGGCGTAAAGGTAAGAGCCAGTGGATGGTTTGGTATTTTGCTATGAAGTAGGCTAGGCTACGCAACGATGCAATGTGGATGCAGCTGTTAGTATGGGATTTATGGTTGTCATGTCCCTCATCTGAGTGATATCCTTGAAGCAGAAAAATCAGCAGACAGTTAATACTTGGCTTGTGCCGTTTATAGCACTACCGAACGCTTAACAGGTTATTAAACTTCCAGTTATGCCAACTAGCTGCGCCGACTTTAGAACCAGTCTGACTAACCAGCTTCCAACTCAGTCAGATTCTCCACCCGACGTTAGCTCCATCTAGAGGAATTTTATGGACCCCAACTCAATCTGCAAGTTACTTCTAGCCTAGTTTATGAAAGTCAAAAAGCCCTTTACATTCAGATAATTATTTTTTTCTTATAATCTATAACGAATGTTCACATGCCCTGCTATAGTTTACTGTACAAACCAATTAGCACTAGAAATCTATGACAGCTAAGTTAGTACAATGCTAAATGGATACACTTTCTCAATAAACACATTTTTAACCCATTTAAGGTATGAATTTCGGCAGAAGTTAACAACAATCTGAAAGGGTAGACTTTATTCTGTCAAATTATGCTGAAATGTGAAATTCGACTTTTTTGGTGCAAGCATTCCATTTTTAGAATTTTCTCAGAAACGAAGCTTCTGCGAAGCTGTGCAGAGTCACATTTAGTAATGGAAATAAATGCCCATTGTCTATAAACATACTTTGACAACTTTGATAGCTAATGAAAACTTGACTATGCAAAGCAAAGAGTTACTTCATACTTGGCCATAATCCAGAGATTTAACATTCTTGTATGCGCCCGAGCACATTTCAGATGGACCCAGAGACTGTTAGACATTGTCCCAACTTTTTTGGAATTGATGTTATATTAATCCTGTTCTAATTAATTGAGAGTTTTTCCATCCAGGTGTGTTTGCTAATCAGTTTCTATTTGCATTTCATAATCACATAGGCCTAGTTGAAAATCAGGCTATACACAATATGCACTTCATCTTATGTTGCCACCTGGACAATGTCTATAACTATTCACTTTTTAAATGTGAATATTCAAAATAAAACTACTGACTTATTCACATTAGGACTTAATCCATGGAGAGTTTCATGCAAATTACAAAATAAAAGGTCCATCCCCCTCAAGTGAATCAAATTGTCACAAACAGTTTGATGCTTTAGGCTATAATTCAAGTTCAGATCTCTCAGATCTTTTTATTCACTGAAATCGGGGGTTCAATCACTCAGTGCCAGACAATAGGCCACATCTCCATTCATTATGTGGAACCCCCCAGAAACTGACTTGCCTCACTTAAAAAAAAGGTGGAATACCAGACACATGCAAGTACGGTACTGAAACTTTAACTTGTTGAGTGAACTTGGGAACTTCCACAGAAGAGTTGTCAAACCTGCCCCTGTCTGTATTCCAGTAAAAGATATCAGGTGGCAAACCACACATTCCTACAAACAGGTTTATAGGGAAGTTGCACTGAGATTTTAGTCTTAGGTAATAGATTATAGCCTAAGCGACTATTCAAATTTGAAGTTGAATATCAAAACCAGTACAAGACATTGTAAATATTTTCTCAAGAATGCTATGGGGAAGAAGATAGTCTTGCCTAATTCCAAAACGTAAAGTCTGTGACAGTTTAGCAATTTAAATATAAAATATGCTATTCATTTACAGTCTAATTTGGATATTCATTAATTATTTGTCTAGAAATGACAGGTCAGAATTCTACTTGCTTTGTTCAGGAAAAATGTAACATACATTATCTGAGCTACAGTTCATAATGTGGATCAGCCTGTTTTAAACTCACCTTTCGTCTGATTCCATCCAAGGTGGGTGCAAACTGTCTTCTTATGAAGAATTCACAAGTAGCAATGTCGCCTCAGCTAGGCTTCATATAGTGTTCACATTACACAACAATGGCACTGTCTCTGGAAAATGTTAATAACACATTAACAGTCTCATATTACTAGTTGTTCAGTTTTAGTCTTTAACAATTTTCATCGGTTCCCCTTCATTGTCATCAGAGTGAACTCCGTCAGCAGTTTACTTTCAGTTTGCTCTGATTTGTCCAATTTATTCTCCTACCAGATACGTTTAGGCACACCTCTCCAGGAGGTGTAGCTTGGTCAGAGTAGATTTTTTTAACCTACTATTGGTGAGTCTATGTAGTTTCTTATGTTCCTGTTGGAACTTTAGCTTGATGCTCAAATTCCCTCATCCAATATATCCAAAACTTAGAAAGATTCCTCGAGTCCACTTCTTTAGTTTTCACTGTTTACTTGAAACTTTCATGGCAAGATTATAAAAATAAAATGAAGTTGTTCATAAATTATATCTATAGTGAGGACAAGGGAGAGCTTGAGTGAGGAGGTAAAAAAAAAAAAAAAATACGTCCCTCCAATCTCCTTGCCGTGTTCTGAGTCATCCCCACTCTCCACATGTCAAATTAAAGGCATCCCATAGAGGGCATCAGGTTCACACTAAAAGTCCTGTCTTACTTTTAAAGCAAATACATGCATTTTAACCTTTTTAAATCACGAACTTATAAATTATATTTATCCTTAATAAAATGACTCTTTTTAAATGTAGAAATATTTTAACTTAAATAAATTGTGTTTAGGCCACTACAGTCAATATTAAGCAGTTTTTAGTATTTATCTAACATGTTTATTATAATGGGCTCTTGGCAGATGCTTTACAATACCACAACACTATGGCCAATTAAAAATACAAATTTGGCAAAATTTGATAAGGGGTAAAAGATAAACTTATGAAATTAAAAAGCAATAGTTAAGCATATTAACATAATTAATTCAAGAAAAGCATAAAAATTAGTTAGTCAAAGTGGAGACATGGGGATGCTAGTCAGTATCACATACTAGATAAGGAGACTCTCATTGGAAAGGTAATGTTGTGCATTTGCATATGTGTTAGGAAGCACTACAAGTTAAATATTCTATGCAATATTTTGTAAAGCAACTTTTGACTTTACAAAATATTCACATTTTCTGGTGGGTGGTGTTTATTGTCAAGGTGGGTGGTGCTTGTTGTCAAGGTGACCATCTTAACTATAAAGCAATGGGGGAAACCCTGGCTCAGTTATTAAACAGGTGTGGCTATTATAAGGGTTCGGAGATATACAGACATACATAGGCTACATACAAACAGTCAGATCAAAAGACTGAGTTAAGTGAAAGATGTGTTCTAGAACAAAATGTTTCAGCTTTTACAATGCCTGTAATGTGGAATGCCATAATTTATTTATTAGTTAATTGTATGTACTGACTTAGCAAGTTACATAAAAAAATGCATATTACATGGCTACAAAAAAGTTTGTTTCTAATATAGTATTTTTGTGGTCTACATCCCTTTGCATATAGATTTGTGCCAATTACACATAAAGATTAATGTTTGAGGGACAAATGCAGCAATATGAAACCAAAAACAAACAAACAAAAAAATCCGTTTTCATATGCCTAAATGAAGAGTGACAGCTTGTGTTGCTAAATGGGAGACAGAATAAAAGCGTGTGGTTTAGATACACTGATGCACACAACAACGCTCTCCAGCGCCACCAGCTGGTGGAAGTACAAACCACCCCGAAAAAGAGGGTGCACAGGCTCCACCCATCAAACTGTCCCCACTGGCAGAATTCTCCACGTAGAATCTGCTGAGCCACAAGATGGGTCAGAACCATCTCCAGCAGGTCCACTGAGAGAAGACTCAGGACAAACGCAGACACCTGACCACTGAACACCTGAGACGAAAGCCGTGTCCCACAGAGAGCCCAGCCCAGGCCAGGCAGTCCAGTGTAGAAGCCAGCGAGCAGAAACACACACATTCTTATCTGACCAGCTGTCATGACACTCCCAAAGGTGGCTGAGACGTTGTGAAGCTGGTTCACCTCAATCAGAGAGCACATGGTGACACTTGATGCTTATGACTCCTTGTGAGGACAATGACTTGCCAAAAAGCAGAATGTGATGATTATTTACATAGGAAGTAACTAAATCCATGAAACAGAATCATGTAATATACTACAAAATAAATGTAACAATAATCAGTAACATTATTTTGACATAAATTTGCAGTTAAATTACAGTTACTTACTGAAATTTTCCAGATTTAGTTACATGTGAATATCTTCTGCAGAAACATTGCCTATGTGTACTTCATAATGTACAATGTCCTCCATTTACTGCTTATTGTCTGATACTATTCTGATATCTATCTACGGTAGCCTATATTGACAACACAGTTGACAGTTGACAACACCCTACACTTTCTGATGGATCTACAGCTGTTGGCTGTTGAAAGGAGGCCTATAGTGTCAGAAAGAAACTACAAATTAGGCCCAGCTCATTGTCAGAAATAAAAATTAGCTTTACTAAGCATGCGCTCATGTATAATCAATCCATGTACAGTAGGCCTATGCACTATCAGTATTTGATTAAATCAAAAGTGTTTTGGGGATTTACAGTAAAAGGAGTTTGGCATCAGTCAGTGTTGAATAATGCATGAATAATGCATTTCAAAAACTCACGGTGGATGAGAGTTGAGAAGATTTCATAATATTGATAATTAAAAGCAGAGGTGGAAAGTAACTAATTACATTTACTCAAATTACTGTAATTAAGTAGCTTTTTTGAGTAATTCGTAATTTTTTAAGTATTTTTTTAAATAGGTAATTTTACTTTTACTTGAGTACATTTTTAGGCAAGTATTGTACTTTGTACTTCACTACTTTTTTAAACCTCCCTGATTACTGAGTAAAAAAATCATTGTGAGGAAAAAATATTTGCCTTGAACCGAAAGTCGGCTACCTTATTCTAGCACTCTCAAGATGCCAAAATTAACAAATCACGCCATAAGATGTGAACTGGCTGGGCTGATTACTGTCACTGTTATCTGGATCGGTTGCCTGGTCAGAATGAGATTAAAGTTTGATACCTAACCTACTCCTAGGATTGAATACATTTCTTATCTAAAAAACGGAAAACCTTATGAATTGTGATTGGCATGTAGGCCAATGTAAGTGCTCTCTCAGTCATGCCATCTACAGTAGCTGTTGTATTACATGTAAATAACACTGTACGAACACATTTGTTTTTTAGAAATGTGAGAAGGGGGGCTTTACACAGCCACTACCCTTTGGTTACTGTAATGTCATTGACCAAACATTCATTCATTCATTCATTCATAACAACGAGTTTGATTGTGGTTACTGAGCAGGTGGTTTATGAATTCTTGGGGTTGCTAAAGCAACCAAGCAACACCCTAGCATTGCTTTTGATTATGATTTTTTATATACAGTATATCAAATAATTGAAGGTAACTAAATAACTTGTACTTTAAGTAAATTTTAAATGAAGTAATTTTTACTTTTACTTGAGTAGAAATTTTGTTGGTTACTTTTACTTGAGTAGAATTTAAGCAAAGTAAAGATACTTTTACTTAGTTACAATTTTTCTGTACTTTTTCCACCTCTGATTAAAAGGTAATCAAATGTTATCAGTTACATTACTTGTGAAAGTAATTGAAATAGTTACATTACATTTAAGATGGGGTTACTTTACAAATTACATTTCAAAAGTTACTTTCCCAACACTGTCAACATATTTAGGTAGGGCAATACAATTCGCTGTGGAAACTAAGGGAGAAGGGAAGGCTTAATAAACTTATTTGTGGTGACATATAAGCCATTGGTTTAATATCAACTTACAAAACTTATTGATCAATTATGATGAATAGCTGTTTTAAAGCATCATCTATAACATGTTTTTTTTTTTTTGCAATAAAGGGATCATCTATAAATGAATTAATTATGAAAAGGACTACCAGAAACACCTCTCTGTCAGTCTGTCCAGGCTATACAAATAAGAACCGCTCTCATACACAGTGGATAGTCAGTAAGACCCTCTTGTCATAAGACATCAATTTGCATGTTAGCTTGCCTTTCATACACAGTGGATAATCAGAGGTGGGCAATTATTTTCTGTGTGTGTGTGTGTGTGTGTGTGTGTGTGTGTGTGTGTGTGTGTGTGTGTGTACGTGAGAGAATGTTTATTTACATATTTGCAAACACTGACATGTCAGTCTGTTATGTCATGGTGGAGACGATTTCTATGGAAACAAACACAGAGTCCCAGTGCAACATCATCCATGCAAACAAGTTTCTCTGGAAGATGAGATACACACACAGACACACACACACACACACACACCCACACAAAGTTGCTATATTTATATCACAGTGCACACACAGTGTAGTTTGTGTGGAAAGGGGAAAGGGTTGGCACTCTAATTTGGTTTGATAAATATGTACACAGACAGTACCAGTCACTCACTCTCTCAGGGACAACCAGCGGTGCCAAAAGGGCTGATAAAAAGGAACAACTGCAATTCTAAAACTATCTGAAAGGTAAGATAAAGGTATATTATTGTGCTTGTAGTATAATACTCATAATCTAGCCAAGGTAATGGAAGAGTGCTTTGCAGAATTAATAGCCACTAAGATAATTATTAAATGACAGTATAAGTGAATTGTCAGATATGTGTTTAGCAATATTAATCATTGATTAGGTCTGTACACACCAATTTCCTAGAGATAGGTAACCTAACCTAGAGGGCCCCAATCTCAACTCATTTATATGTAGTATGTACCTAAAGAAGACACTGTTAGCACACAAAAGGTAAAAACGTGTTATTGTTAACACAAAAGTATGTTAAGTTCCGTGATATATTTCAAATGGGGGTGGTATGTAGACCAGAGTTGGGCTCTCAAACACAAATACCAGCAATAATTTTAAAAGTTTCTATTGTGACACAATGCACTTGTGCGTTTATATATTTTTTATTTATTTATTTATTTTTTTCAATATAGCCGCTATCAATATTATTTTAAATGCATTGACGATGCTGATTATGTTTTTTTTATATATATTTGAGCGCCTAAACTTAAACTCCATTCCTAAATTTAATTCAGGAACATAGTCTGAATAGTGGACTGACTGCTGAAGTTACGCTATGGGGGCAAGTTACTGTAAACTTAATAAGAGTTAACCTGCCTCAATTTGTTACCGTTATCTACAGATTTGATAGTTTTAAAATATCAAATGGATATCTCACTTTGTCTCACGTTATTTCAAACAGCAAGTTCATGCATTGATAGCGATCAGAAGAGTTGTCGTTTAATATGTTTTGTAAATGTAAGTTGTCCATATAGCTTACAACAGTCTTGCTTACTCAGGGTTCCCACTCTTTCTTCAACATCAAATTTAAGGACATTTCCAGGACATTTCAAGGCTTTTTCCCTCAAATTCAAGGAAATGGATCGAGGTGTAATATTATTGAAGCAACAATACACCAATTATCGAAGCAACGATACAACATGCTAATAGAATTGCCTTTATTGCTATACATCAAATTAGAAAGAGGTATGACTGGCCTTTTCATTATTCTCTCTATCATAGCAATGTGATGATCGGCGTAGTGAGCAATGGTTAGAATGATATCTTTAGAAGTGAAAGTTTGGTGTAGGCCTAATTCAAGCATAGCCCTGTTGTACAAGTTTGCTGACTGCACTAGATAGTGAATGGAATGAAAGAATTTGAAACAACATAGGCCAAACACAAATACAGACAAGCACTTTACATTGAGTCAATGGATCATACAACATCTAAAACTAAAAGTAAGATATTAGGTGCTATTGACTCAATGCAAATTGGTCAAGTTATTAACTCCGCCAAGGAGGTTGTGTTTTCGCCTGCGTCTGTGTGTGTGTCTGGAATTTATATTGTGTCTGTGACCACGTTGCCTTGGCCATAGTCTGCGCTCTCTGAGTGCTTTTCTAGTTCCAAATTCTTCCAGGTCAATACAGAGTCTTTCCAGGACATTTTAACATTTTAGCCAATTTCCAGGTGTTTTCCATGACTGGAAAGGCCATCTCTAAAATTTCAGGTTTTCCAGGTTTTCCAGGACGCGTGGGAACCCTGTTACTGCTTAGGCCTACTTTGGTTACAGCTACCATTCTGTTATCAAATGCAAATTTCTTTAGAGGAAATGCTGCACCTGGTGAACAGTCACCCAATATCATGCTGCTCTGATGTAATTCTGCATTCCATTGTGCTCGGTAGTTGGGGGGGTGGGGGGGGGGGGTGATGATCCGGAGCAGGATTTTGTAAAGGATTCCTCCTCACTAGTTAAGAGTTAGCATGTCTATATGTAAACGCCAGAACTCTAGGAGGTGTCAGTGACCATATTGTCTTGGCGGACGTCTGCTCTCTCAATGTGCATTTCTAGTTGTTTTTTTTTTTCTACTGTTGTTCTCCATTGTTCCTCATTATGTGTTCACTATACCAGTATCTCCAGCAGCACTGCACCAGTATGTCCAGAATCATCTCTCTCTTCAGATACTCAGTCATGGTGAACCTGTTCCTCATTACCACCCTGATGCTCTCAGGTCAGTCTATTTGTGTGTGTGTGTGTGTGTGTGCGCGTGCGTGTGCGTGTGTGTGTGTGTGTCAGTATATGTGTTGCACATGCCAATAGTAAGCATACATTTGTAGATCCAGTAGACCCAGTATTTCTGTGTGTGTGTGTGTTCCACTATCAGGTGTGTCTCCTCCAATAACTCTGTGCTACGTCAGTTCCATGTGGTGAAAGAACAGAAAAACTGGAGAGAAGCTCAGCAGTACTGCAGAGTGGAGTTCACTGACCTCGCCACCATAGACAACATGGCGGAGATGAAGAAGGTGAAGAGTCTGATCCAGAAAGTAGGTGCTGGAAGTGTTTGGATTGGGCTGCGGGGAAAATGGCAGTGGTCTCTGGCTGACAGAGAGTTCTATGGAGAGAATGAAGCAGAGTTCAGGAACTGGTATTCAGTCCAACCAAATGGGGAGGGTCCACCTAAACAATTTAAAGACGTCAACTGTGTTATCCAGATGGGGAGACCCAATGAGTATGTGAACGGACAATTGAATGACTATGGCTGCAGTGTGACCCGTCCCTTTATCTGCTATGATGGTGAGATTTACTCAGTATTACAATACATATACAATACAATTAGTGCTGGCAAAATTAACTGATTAATCACGTGATTAATCCAAAAAATTTAACTCAGATTAAAAAAATTAACTCAGATTAATCCTGATGGATATGGTTCCACTTTCATGGCATGTATTATGTTCAATTTCAGACAGAAAATGGATCGGTTATCAAGTCAAACTATACAAAGATTATGGCCTAGCTCCTGACTGTCCAACAACATGTTTGGAGAATCCTTCGGGGTAGGGGACAGGTGTGAATTGCCCCATTTGAGAAGAACAAAGCCAACTATTTAGTATAAGAGCCTTTAAAGGGCAAAATAAGGATCCAATATACCCTAGCATCCAAATTCTTACTGGAGGAAATGAGTTGCGATTCAAAGTGATTAATCACGATTAATCTTTGAAAAATTTTGTGATTAATCAGATTAATTTTTTTAATCGTTTGACAGCACTAAATACAATACATTAAATTCAGGAGAACTGTGCAAACCAATCCGTGTGAATCTATGCAATTCAGACTCACTCATTCATGCAAGCCCCCAAACTATCAGTTTGTTACACTCACACTAGTTCAGACTGTGAAGCTGTGCTGATTCCCAGTTAATCATGACATCTACATTACCACAGGGGGAAACTCCACTCATCCCTATGTGCTGGTTAATGAGAAGAAGACAGATGCTGGACAGATGCTCAGAGATACTGCAGAGAGAAACACACAGACCTGTCCAGTGTGAGGAATCAGACAGAGAACGATCAGATAAATACAGTTAGTGGAAAAACCGATGTCCGGATTGGGCCACCATCAACCATCAACATCAACATTGGGGACCATGGGGCTGTGGGAACAAAGACGCTCCCTTCACCTCCACACATCAGTGGCTGTTCTTAATCAATCCTATGAAGCAATGTCTCTAGTTTTGAATTTATCTGATTTCTTCAGTTATTTCTTTTTCCAGGACCTAATTTATAATCCTAAGAAATGTGGGAACATAGGGCTGTGGGAATACAGAGTTGTGGGAACATTATCGCCTAATCCATACTCTCCTTGCCCACCCCAAGGAATCCTAACTATCGTGGAAATGAGGAATATCCATGAACTAATGATAACAGGCAACATATTTTAGTTTAGGCTGAATATCAGGACATGAATATGTTTAGCCTTAAGGCTACTGTCTATGAGTTTAACTAGGCTAAACTAAGCTAACTCATTCATAACTCTTCATCAATTTTTCTGTCGAGCCTATTTCGTAAAGAATGAATTGTCAACTTCAACAGATTTCAACACACTTTCTATTGGTATCTGGTTATGTTGGCTAGTGTGACATCCTAGGCCTGTACATTAAAAGCTTACCATTCCAAAGGCTTCATATTGTCTTCATCCGCTTCCACCGTAACATTCCAAGATTTTTCATTCTTCATCCCTTGCAAGTCTAACATAAGTGAATTACTGTATAAACATTTAGCTAGTAAAGTAGCAGAGAACAATTTAAAATACCCTATAAAAGTATGGCAGAGCACCTTTAAACACTACTCTACTGGAACGTCTGAACGTATTGTATTGTCAAGAATCCAACAACAAACACAGGAATCAGTATTTACTCTCTTTATTTTGCCTCCAGATAAGCTGGTTCTGGTCCGTGAGAATAAAACCTGGCATAAGGCGCTGCAGCACTGCCGAGACCTCAATATGGACCTGGTGTCTGTGCGCAATAAGAAGACCCAGCAGTGGGTGATGGATCTGGTTAAAACTGCCTCCACTGATAACGTGTGGCTGGGCCTGAGCTATGCCTGTGGGCTGGACTGGTTCTGGGTCTGTGGAGAGACCGTCTGCTATGATAACTGGGCCCCAGAGCAAGAGCCGGACTGCCAGAGTGCAGGGGCAGTGAATACTGGAGTAGGTGGGGGAGAGAAAGGACAGTGGGTCAGTCTGCCAGACACTGAGAAACTCAACTTCATCTGCACCACTGAGGGTGAGTTTCTGGTCTGTGTTGACATCTGTGTGTGTGTGTGTGTGTGTGTGTGTGTGTGTGTGTGTGACTGAAAAACTCAACTTCATCTGCACCACTGAGGGTGAGTGTTCTAGTATGAGTTCTAGTACAAATCATGCAACCTGGCCTCACATCTTATTCCTGGATCAACAGAGGATCCTGAGTGGAGGTAATGGTCATATATAGTGTGGTTTTAAAGGGGAGGTTCGGTTTTTAACACATTTAGCCCCTTTTCTAGAGTGTCTAGGGTGCAATAGAACGATTGACACCAAAATTTGGATGATTGGTCCTGTCTCGAGTATATGGCTATTTCAGAACCCCCCTTCCTGCTTCAGACAGGCTAGCTTTGTGCATGTCTGACAATGTTCCCTAAAACCACCTAAAACATTGCTATTTATGACCGCCGCTGCGTAGCGGTCATATAATGATTGTCAAAGTTTTTTTTTTTTTTTTCTCCCGTCATCTACTTCCTGAATTTTTGGTCAACGATTCCCGGGACACCGTAACACCGGGGCACATCAAACTTGGTGGGCATGTAGCCCCTGTAGACTTTTACAGAAAAATTTCGTTTGGTCCCCGGGGGCCACTCCATCTTTGCGTGGCCCCCCTGTGAAACCCCAAAAATGCAGTTTTTCCTAAAAAAGTACCTGACCCGTGACATTTAGGATGATGAAATTTTTATGGAATGTTGGTCTCAAGAGCCCACATCAACTTAGCTTATAACCAGTCATTTGTGATTTGCACCCCCATGGTAAAAAATTAAAATCCAATATTATACTGCTTTAATTGCCCCTATCTTTGGATCAGATGCTAAGAACTGCACCAAATTTAATGTGTATGATGAACCTGACATCCTGTGGGAATATGTCAAATTTTGTGGGATTTCATCCATGGGGGGCTATAAAATAAATGAATTTATATGTACATTTAATGACTGTACAACTATTGACCAGTAGATGGTGCTATTAAGTGAATGGTCACTGGGTTACAAAATTCAAATAATCATTTACATTATATGTGCTCTATATAAGCCGTTCAGGAAAAAAAACTTGAATATATTGAATGAAACTCCGAATATATTGAATGAAAGAAAACCTTGAATATATTGAATGAAGTCCCGAAAATATTGAATGAAAGAAAACCTTGAATATATTGAATGAAGTCCCGAATATATTGAATGAAACTCCGAATATATTGAATGAAAGAAAACCTTGAATATATTGAATGAAACTCAGAATATATTGAATGAAGTCCTGAATATATTGAATGAAACTCCGAATATATTGAATGAAACTCTGAATAGGCTATATTGAATGAAGTCCCGAATATATTGAATGAAACTCTGAATATATTGAATGAAACTCAGAATATATTGAATGAAACCCCAAATATATTGAATGAAGTCTCGAATATATTGAATGAAACTCCGAATATATTGAATGAAACTTGCCTCATCCGAGGTCAGTGCCAGCGGCCGTCTTATGTGTGTCACAAGTATGGAAATGCCTGTGACCAGTCAGTACCGCTTGGGTGGAGTGGTTGGCAATGAATGAGTAAATGAAGCAAAAATATTAAATAAATTACAGTTTTATTAATAATTTCATTGATTGCAGCTGCAAGGTAAAATAGTTTAGTTAAGTCACAGTCAGTTATTTTGGCCGAGTAGTAATTAATCCAGCCACGTTACCACCACCAGTGAACAGCACAGGAAGCGGCAACGATCTTCAGTGGGATCGTCGCCGCTAGCTAGCTGCTACGCTAACCTTCAGTGGGATCGTCGCTGCTTCAGTGGGATCGTCACCGCTAGCTAGCTGCTACGCCAACCTTCAGTGGGATCGTCGCCGCTTCCTGTGCTGTACAGGTGGTAACGCAGCTGGATTACTACTCGGCCAAAATAACTGACTGTGACTTAACTAAACTATTTTACCTTGCTGCTGCAATCAAGGAAATTATTAATAAAACTATAATTTATTTAATATTTTTGCCTCATTTACTCATTCACTCCACCCAAGCGGTACCAGAGATCCTTCTTTACGGAGATAAATCATGAGCACCCACTTCCTGGAGTCATGAGGCTAATGGCAAATAAGGTAGTTCTGGGCGGCGCTTGAATTTATGCAGTGGAGAAGCTCATTCTGTAACATTGAAGTCTATGAGAGAATCCAAGAATTCCACCAAAATTTCTGGACTTTCATTCAATATATTCTGAGTTTCATTCAATATATTCGGACTGTCATTCAATATATTCAGAGTTTCATTCAATATATTTGGGACTTCACTCAATATATTCGGGACTTCATTCAATATATTCGGAGTTTCATTCAATATATTCAAGGTTTTCTTTCATTCAATATATCCAGAGTTTCATTCAATATATTCAGGACTTCATTCAATATATTCAAGGTTTTTTTCCTGAACGGCTTGCCATAGTGCTCATATATAACTACATACACACAAGCACACATGCGCACGGGTACACACACACACACTACATACTGTACACATAAGCACACATGCGCACGGGTACACACACACACACATAAACACACACACATACACACTCTTATACTTGTACACAAAAGCAAACTCACTCATGCAGACACACATTTATAACATGAGAGAGATACAAACAAGTTGACAAGCATCATATATATGCAGAGAA
Organism: Sardinella longiceps; assembly: GCA_027497455.2. Lineage (NCBI taxonomy): Eukaryota > Metazoa > Chordata > Actinopteri > Clupeiformes > Clupeidae > Sardinella > Sardinella longiceps. The sequence continues at coordinate 27,068,320 of JAODXP020000028.1, read as the reverse complement.
TGTGCAGAACTGAGCGGCGGTCATATTTTGTACCGCCAAGCGGTACATCTAGTTTCAAATATGCTACTCACCGAGTCATCAGTGCTGTTATATGGGCATGCAAAACAATTATCGTCGTAAAAAAAACATTCCTGTCGTGTTTTATTTAGCATTTTAAAAATCCTGGAACTATTTTCTCCGACATCTCACAGCCGCCTGTAAACTTCCGCTGTACGTTTGAACGTGAAGAGTGAACGTGAACGTGATTGTGTCTGGTCCTAGCTCTATCCTATTGTATGCAGAGGCAGTTTGGAAGATTCCACCCATAGGCTCTATCCATCATGGCCAGACTACACATTTTATGTTATAGTCTGGCTTGTCAAGCTAGTCAAGGCATAATGTGACAATTCCACGAAGTTTGACTTTAAAAGAGTTGTCAAATCTTCAATGGCGCTTGTCTATTTTTATGGATCAGACAACAGTACCCTTTACATTAATTAGACATCGATGATGTCATTGCATAGAATAGTTCTAATTCAGGATGATGTTTCCTGTCTTGGGCCTAGGCTTCTCTGTGTGTAGCCTACAAGTGTCCAGAGACGTCATTGCGGGCTCAGTCCACCTCAGAACAGGGACCTACAGTACAGTGCATGCTCTCATTGTTGCAACATTTCCTCCGAACGTATTTGAATAACAAAACTAGCACCACAAGCAGGAGATGAGAAGGTAGTGTTGGGGAATGTAAATGAGTAGATCTAAATGAGACAGATCCAGGCCTGTGTTAATTGGGTACCTCATATGTTGAAAAAGATTGTGCGTCATGTTAGTGTCGAAATCTAGACATACATATTAATTTTTATCTGAACACCAAACTTGATGCTGCACTTACTTCTGTCATTAGCAAGACACATGTCAAATGGTTGCAGGGTTATGTGTGGAACACACAAACACACACACTTACACACACATACACACACACACACACACACACACACACACACACACACACACTTACACACACACACAGACAGATGTTCCTTGCATTAATAGATAGATAATACACTGAGCATTCATTTGTCTTTTTTTGTGCGGTGGTGTCATAGTTGGCAGAGGTGCTGTTCCGCAACCAGAGGGTTGCAGGCTCGAGCCACTCCACCTGACCCCATTGAAGAGTCATTGACTGACATTGACTTACACAAGATGTTTAACCCCAAATTGCTCTTGATGAGCAGGTAGGCAGCCTCCGCCACTGGTGTGTGAATGGGTGAGTGTGAGGCACAGGTACATTGGCGCTTGTGCTCGTAGGAGCCATTTTTTGGAAGCCCTTACAAGCCCTTGATGCCAAAGAGCGTCTGTTTTAGTTAATAAAGCAGTGACGCAGCACTCCTTATTGCAACATTTTTGTCGTCATTCACCTCTGTCATTGTTTTATGACAATGGTAACTAATAGATGATGTCATGAGCATATTCTTTTGACTGGGTTTACCATAGTTCATGCATGTTTTTGGAGAGCTACTCTTGTCAAATTGACTGATAAGCAAGCCTGGCTGACGGTTCTCAGATTGCTGTTCCGCTCTGAAGTTTTCCAGAAAGCACAGATTACTAATAACAAAGGAGAGCGTAATCCGCATTTCTGCTGGCAGTCAATCCGTTGCAACCAGAGCAGAATAGAGTCAGTGTGAAAGAGAGAACGTCGGCAAAGATCATGGAAAACTCCACTTCAACCCCCTCTGGAGTTGGTGCAACACAGATGGCTTTTAGCTTTTAACTTTTTATTAAATGGTGCAAATCAAAAGACTAACGTTTTGATGTGTGCTACATCTTCCTCAGAGTCCTTGGGAGACTAGATTACTAGTCTTTCACTGGGGCACAGATTACTAGTCTTTCACTGGGGCACAGATTACTAGTCTTTCACTGAGGGTGCAGACTGAAGATTAATAAGTAAAACGCAATAATGTCTAATGTCTAATGTGTGTGTGTGTGTGTGTGTCACGCATTATTGGTATGTGTGAGCATGTTTGTGTATCAATATAGGTGTGGCCTTTTTTGCATATCCAACCTCAGGGCAAGTCAAGTGAATAAATGCAGGCAGTCGACACCTGATCCTGTCATAGGAGTCTGATCATCTCACTCTGAGACAGCAGAGAAGCATCTTGGGAGCTGACGGACAGGTAAGACCATGTTTCACCTTGATCAAACTAACACTTTAGAAATAATGATTTCTTCACACATTATGATGTGTACCGATCTCCTTTTACAGTTTTTTTCCACAACCGCTAACAAGCTCTTGTCTGATTTATAGCTTTAAATACAATTAGCACTCCAACTGTTACAGCTGATGCATTTCTTGTCATTTTCACACTGTATTCAGTCAAGGATGGCATTTCTACAATGTTTACATTTTCCTTATGAGCTGACCACCATGATTATGTATCTTTTGTGTCTTTCTTTGTGGATGCTTATGTCAGAAATGCTGATTTAATGTCCAAAAGCAAAAATAGACATACCATTTCCAAATTCAAAGTTGACAGGTTTTGACAAGAGAGTGATATTTTGTTGTATTTGGAATTTTGCAAAAATGTAGGCCTATGCACCTACAAGAATTTTTGAGGAAGTTGAGATGAGCATTCTTTACGTTTTTGAAATTGCACACATCACCGTAAACACTCACACAAATTTTGTAGTTGGTGGTGGTTACTGTAAAGTAAATGGAAATGAGAGCTAAGGCGGAATTTCTGTCTGGAAGATTCAATGTTGTCTGGTTAATTCATTCTTCTGACCTAAGCCAATCAAATCAGAACTGAATGCCCTCCCCCCGCCCTATAATCGCGTCAGGTTAAAGAACCTTCAGACCATGCATACGGATGAACAGCAGTATTATGGTCGGGCTATGTCAGGCTCCTGATGAGCAGGTCCGTCCACTATTCAAGCGGAAGGCTAAGGGGAGATCCATTAATCCACCCAGCTGCAGGAAGAAGACCTCTACTCAGCCGCTCTCTGATCCTGCTTCCGTCCTTTCAGATCTACAGTTCCTTACCGACACTCTCAAAGGGATCAACTCCAGGATTCAGTCACTGTGCTCCCCGCCTCACCTGCTCTTTGGCCTCCTCCTAGCGCCCAATACCAATACACCAATACACCAGGCTATTCCCTGGCTTCAGCCCAGTTTGTGCCTCTGCAAACTAGGAGCTTTATCACCCAAGCCACTGCATCTGTTTTCCACATCGATGTGCTCCAGTATCATTACAAAGACATTAACCTTGTTTTTCTGAAGTGTTTTTTCTGCTGCTGTCACTCAACAAACCAGCTCCAAATCCGCCACACAGGCATTTTATCTAAAGCGTAATACTATTATTATTATTTTTTTTATCATCCCCAGGCATCCAGACATGATTAATCTGCTTCTCATTAGGACGCTATTGTTCTCAGGTCAGTGTGTGTGTGTGTCTGTGTCTGTAAGTGTGTGTGTGTGTGTGTGAGAGAGAGAGAGAACTTTTCAAATACATCAAGCAATGATCACATTTTTTCTGTCTTCTGAAACAACTGTGTATGTGTGTGTGTGTGTGTTTGGTGAGTGCTTGTCTGTGTGTGTGTGTGTGTGTGTGTGTGTGTGTGTGTGTGTGTGTGTGTGTGTGTGTGTGTGTGTGTGTGTGTGTGAGACAGAGAGAGGGAGAGAGAGAACTTTTCAAATACGTCAATCAATGATTTCATTTTTTGTCTCATATGAAACAACTGTGTGTGTGTATATTTATGGTCTGTGTGTATTCCCCTCCCCTCTCAGGTCTGTGCACTATCTCCTGTTCCTCTGTGCCACGTCAGTTCCATGTGGTGAAGGAACAGAAGAACTGGACAGAAGCTCAGCAGTACTGCAGAGAGAAGTTCACTGACCTCGCCACCATAGACAACATGGCAGAGATGGAGAAGCTGAAAAGTCTGATCCAGGAAGCAGATGGAAATGTTTGGATTGGACTGAAGAAGGGAAGCAGTTCTAAGTGGCAGTGGTCTCTGGCTGACAGGGAGTTCTATGGAGAGAATGAAACAGAGTTCCGGAACTGGGGTGATGGTCAGCCAGATGGAGGAAAAAATGAAATCTTTGTTATTATGAGGAATGGAATGTGGCATGATGGAAATAATAGAAATAAAAAAATTTGCTTCATCTGCTATGATGGTGAGAAGCCTCAGCATTGCAACACATGCATTCAAACTGTGTAATACTTCTGTTTTTATAACCTCATGCAGACTGACTATAGTTCAGCTGAAAGGAAGTGTACAGTCTCTTACACTCACATTCATCTATACTCTGAAGCTGTGTTGATTCTCATTTAACCATGCTAACTGTATTCACACAGGGGGAAACTTCACTCATCCCTATGTGCTGGTTAATGAGAAGAAGACCTGGAGAGGTGCTCAGAAATACTGCAGAGAGAAACACACAGACCTGGCCAGTGTGAGGAATCAGACAGAGAACGATCAGATAAATGACGTTGGTGGAAATACAGATGTTTGGATTGGCCTGTTCAGAGATGCCTGGGAGTGGTCAGATGGCAGCAGTTCCTCATTCCGCCACTGGGGGAGAGGAGAACCCAATAATGAAGGAGTGATCTGCACTGACAGCAGACTGGATGGTCTATGGGACGATGTGCACTGTCATCTTCCTAGGAACTTCATCTGCTATGAAGGTCAGTTTGCTATGAGGGTGGGGGAGGGGAGGAATAGCGTTAAGTAAAGGCCAATTCAAATCCATGACGAGGCGAGACTGTTTTAGAGAGGAGTTGGTGTGAAGCGTTCGTCTGTTGCAAGACGTTGTAAAACATTTAACAAATCACATGTTGGTGTTTTTTAGAACATCGCAGCCTGTCTAGTCATCACGGATCTTTGGTCTGATAGCCATCTTAAGGAATAATATTCTGTGAGGCAGTCATGAAAAACACAACTTTTATTAAGAGATAATTATTCTGTGTTAGTACAGTCAGTAATGGACTTCTCATAATAGTAATATATTACATGCAATGAGAAGGACATCTCATTTCTTTTTTATCTGTCTATCCTTGATTGCTCCATCCTCCCACTATTCTTCCTTTGTTTCCTTCACAAGAGAAGGGGAGAGGACAGAGGAAAGGATGGGAGTAAGAAAAGGAGGATGGAGGAATTTTGTATTGAGATGTACAGTACCCAGTAGCTTTAGTCTCCCTGAACATAAAATCAGTATCATTCTCCATTCTTCTTCCAGACAAGCTGGTTCTGATCCGTGAGAAAAAGACCTGGAATGACGCGCTGGAGTACTGCCAAAACCTCAATATGGACCTGGTGTCTGTGCGCTCTGAGGAGACCCAGCAGTGGGTGATGGACCTGGTTAAAACTGCCTCCACTGATCATGTTTGGCTGGGCCTGCGTCACGCCTGTGGTGTGGGCTGGTTCTGGGTCTGGGGAGAGACCGTCTGCTATGATAACTGGGCCCCAGATCAAGATCAGGTGCAGGGCTGCCAGGGAGTGGGGGCAGTGAAGGCTGGAGGAGAGGGGGGCAGTGGGTCAGCCATGTGAAAGAGAATGACAAGCACAACTTTATCTGCGCCATTGAGGGTGAGTATGTTTCTGGTCAGTGTGTTTGTGGTTGGTGTGTGTGTGTGTATGTGTGTGTGTGTGTGTGTGTGTGTGTGTGTGTAACGGAGAAACTCAACATCATCTGCTCCACTGAAGCTATAGGCTATGTGTGTGTGTATGTATATGTAGTTTCAAGTAGAAGCTGGCCACAAAGAACAGATTTGTATTGCCTAGTCCTAGATCAGGACAGAATCTTTAGTGGAGGTAATTAAATACTTGTTGGCATGTTATTTAGAGTGGTTTTACCTTTGACTAACTCTCTCGTGTGTGTGTGTGTGTGTGTGTGTGTGTGTGTGTGTGTGTGTGTGTGTGTGTGTGTGTGTGTGTGTGTGTGTGTGTTACAGATGAATAGGACTGGATCTTTCCCAGTTGAGATCAGGGCTGGAGAAACTGGATTTTTCAAGCTCCCAGTTATGCTCACCACTCATCTCTTCATAAGTAACTTTTAAATTAACTGTAATTCAACTATATTAAAGTAGTTCTTTAAATTATACACTCTCATTTACTATCTTCTTCCTTGGACAACTTTTTCTAGAAAGACAAGATATTGTTCAATTCTTTCATAGAGTTTTACTGTATGTGGTGTTAATGTGTGTTTTGTGATCATGTGAATTTGAGTTACGTTGAGTTTCCTATGGCACACAAAAAGTTCTATATTTTCCTATACAATGTCTGGGCACTGGAAAGTAAAGTTTATTTGCATATGATGAATGTCTCCTGTGAAGTTTTTAAGATTTGAATGACCACCAACCCCTTTTAACTGGTATGTCAAATGTACAAATGGGCTACAATGCTAATTCCTAATAAAAATTACTTTGATTAACATTACAGTATTTTCCTTTAAGCTTCATAAGAGGGCAATTTTGTGTCAATAATAGTGCTATAGTCTTGGTAACAACTCACACCACTAAAAATTATACTATCAATACCCCACATTACTGCAAGTGGGTGGTTAAACTTTTTGGAGATGTATAACTTACAAAAATTATAAAGCAATCACTAAACAGTTCAGTTTACTTTTTAATAAATCACCATATCTCACCCTAAAGAATGTTAGAGTGATAGCCAGAAGTATCTGTATCTGTATCTGTTAAGTATTTACTTTATTAACCAATTTGTTGTGGCCAGTGACAAAATGGCTACCCAGAGGCTTCCCAGTTCACCTGTTAGCATGCATCGGATAAAAGAGTTGCAGAAGTATACTGACCATTAGACCTACAGTATAGATGCGATATCACCATACAGTGAGTTCCGCGGTCACGTGACATGGAACCACAGAACGTGGTGATTTCTTGCTTTTTTTGCCACTGTGCTATAAAATGAGAACCCCAAAAATGAGAGCCCTAGCTCGACTGACTACTACAGTCAGCCATGGCTCCCCATCTTGGAAAAGGGCTCTCATCAATCTGTGTCTTCACAAGCTTGTTGCTGCATCCTAGTCATAGTTATAGAACTACAAGATAAGAACTGCAAGATAAGGAATGTGCATAGGCAGGGCCATTGCAACAGGGCAGGCAAACCTAGGGCAATTGGGGCCCCAAGAATGACTGTTTAATAATTTTAGTAGTTTAGTTGGTTGTGAGTTAAGCAATTGTAAATTCAACACAAATAATTATATTAATGAAAGTTGCTTGAACATTGTTATGGGAAGTGAAGGGCCCCCATGCCTTGTTTGCTTGGGACCCCCTAACTACCTTGAATCGGCCCTTGAGCTCCACCTACAGGTCAAAAAGAGAAGAACAGGCAAAGATGCAAACAAAGTAGAGCAATCCGGAGGAGGACTGCACTGACTGCACACATGGGCACAAAACACGGGAGTACAGTATGGGAAACGGTAATGTTACAAAACCCGAAATGGGATAGAATCTTTGGATGCCATGCTTGATGATGACGGGTAATGTCTGACTTTTGAGCAACCATCCATCCAGAAGTAGTAACGGCAGTATCCTGGTATGTCCCTAATCAGGGTCATAAAATGTTTATTACATTTTATTAAATGCAAATTCCTGTGTAAAATGCTCCAGGTAGACAGCCTGGACTGTGACTGACAGCACAGTTAGTGATCTAACTCAGAGCAGTTTAGGGTAAACCCCAGGAAATGTGGAAGGGGTTAGTAAGGATAGGGGGGAAACAAGACAGAAGGAAGAAGGGGTTGACACAAGTAGGGCTTGACTCCAGCCAAGAAATCTCTTGCCCCCTTATCTAGGACTACCACACACACACACACAGACACACACACCACTTTTCTCTTCATGATGCTAAGGCGGTATCTTGTTGCTCTGACAGCATATATTTGGCTAAACCACTAACTCCCTGACTTGTAACCCTAGGTGTAGTAGAATGGACTGTTCCTTTGTCCCCTCCAGCTGCCTTCAGATAGTTGGTTTGGTCCAATTAAAGAAAATTTATTACAGTAGGCAGATTGGTGCCACTTTAGTTGTGACTGGATGCCTCTCTGCTGGCTTCTTTGGCCTGTCTTCTCCCAAGATCCAGGGCCTGGATTTAATTGCTGGGCTGCCTGTTGTGGCAGATTTTATCTGTCATGTCATGAAGGTTCCTGTTGCACCATGGCTTTTGTTTGGCTGTAGTCAATCCACCATCCGAATTGCCAGGATTGTTTGGTCCAATGCTCAGTCTGGTTGTTTGAGAGCAGTAACCATGTTCTCCATCCTGTTCTGCCCCTGGATGCTGGTGTGACTGGGAAGCAGGACGGGCACTGCTGTTTTTGTTGCTTGGGTATGTCAGTGCCCTAAGCTGCATTAGTACTGTGTGTGTGTGTGTGTGTGATGTGTGTGTGTGTGTGTGTGTGTGTGTGTGTGTGTGTGTGTGTGTGTGTGTGTGTGTGTGTGTGTGTGTGTGCCATCGTTTGTCAGTCAATTGGCCAGGCTGGGAACTTTGGGGGGATTGTTTGGACCTTATGGCTTTTATTGTGTAGTGTAACTTCAACTTCTATGTAACTTCAATTTGTGCTATTGGGTTGCTTGTGGTTTGGAGTCATTTACCCCGTAGGACCAGGCCTGCTCTTCAACTGTCTGTTTTATCTGTTGGTCTAGCGAACAGTTATCCTTTGCTTAGCGCATATGTGTATGTCAATAAATTATTGTTTATTTATGCACGTCTCTGCCTTTCCTTAAAGGTATAATCCGGAGTGAATCAACACATAGCCCTGCTGTTTTATACTGCTAAGCGCTACTGAAAGCCACCTCAATTATCGAATTTTGTGCATCGTAGACCGAGTTTGCATAACGCCAGCTAACACTGACTGAATGAGGCATGTCAAAAACGAAACCTAATTGATTTGCTTTCGTTTTGAAATGCCCCATTCTATTACCGTTAGCTGCCGTTTCACTATCTCAGTCTGCCTTGCATGAATTCCAGTGATTGAGGTGGCTATCAAGAGCGTTCGGCACTATAAAACAGGAGGACTAAGTGTTGATTCACGCCGGATGTTTCCTTTAAGTATCACAAATCTGTATGGCCTATTGAGTTAAGTGGGTGGTCCCATGATCCCCTTTAATTCTGGGGTGGTGTAGTCTGCAAGAGAAATCTGACTTTTTAGCACAACATAAAAAGCTTTATAGCTCACAGGGTTCACTCACATAATAAAGGGCTGATAATGAAAATAAATAAATAAATAAATAAATCCTGAGCCTGAACTTTTTTCCATGTCAGGGAGGGAAGATATGCCCAGGTCCAAGCAAGAGAGTTATAATGCTACAATGTAGTTCTTTAAATATCACACACACACACACACACACACACACACACACACACACACACACACACACACACACAGGCAGCCTGATTGAATAATTGACAGGCTAACGAGGGGGAGGAGGTACTAGAAACAACAATTAGAGAAGTTCTGCCTGCTACATTAGCATCCGTTACACATAGAAAGGTTATTAACTGCATCTCAAGTGATCAATATTATATTAACACTATACAACCATATTTGGGATGACATTAAAACCAAACTAGCATTCTTGAGAACTTATACAAGTACATAATGCACCATTATCGAGAAACCAGGCCCAGATCATTTAAATGTTTCATATCTTTAAATCAGTTTGAGAACAATAACCCGCTCTGACTCATTTACATTCTCCGAAGGTACCTTCTCATCTCACGCTTGTGGTTTTGTTATTCAAACACATTTGGAGGAAAAGTTGGCCGAAAACCACAATGACGTCTCTGGATATTCGTGGGTCACACACACAGTAACCTGGAAGCCCAAAATAGGAAAGATCATCCTGCTGTCTTTTTCCCAAAAGCAACTTAGTGCAATTTCCCATTGCCAACTAACCAAGTTTCAACTAAGTTAGCAACTATGCTTTTGGGAAACAGACACCAGGAAACCGCATCTCACCCCTCATCACTGACATGTATAATTGGAAATGGATGGACATGTAGCTGTGCTGTGCTGTGACCACCCCCACTCAACCCGCCCTTCTCAGACGTCACCTCTGCACTTATGCCTAACAGAGCAGATCTGACCCAGAGTGGACCTCATAAACTGTCACAGCGCTTTCTATGTGTCTGGTCCTAGCTCTATCCTATTGTATGCAGAGGCAGTTTGGAAGATTCCACCCATAGGCTCTATCCATCATGGCCAGACTACACATTTTATGTTATAGTCTGGCTTGTCAAGCTAGTCAAGGCATAATATTAATTAAAAACATCTCAAGACCATTGCCTGAATTCAATGTTTAAGTACATTGTGAAGATGCTTGCAGATTTATGAATGTTCAATATGAACACTATACAACCATGTTTGGGAAGCTAAACTAGCATTCTGAAGAACTTACATTTGTAGATGATGCTAAATTATCGAGAAACTAGGCCCAGATCATGTAAATGTTTCATATCTCTAAATCAATACCTGAGAACAATAACCCACTCCGACTCATTTTACATTCCCCAACGTTTCCTTCTCATCTTACACTTGTGGTGCTTGTTCTGTTATTCAAACACATTAGGAGGAAACATTGCACCAAAGAGAGCATAAAGGTCCCTGTTTTGACTTAAACCACAATGGCGTGTCTGCAGGGTGCGATTTGGTGGGGGGAAGGGTCGGGTTTCCTAACCTCTGGTTTTGGTATCCCTGCCTCTGCTTGAATAATTTTATCTCCGGTGGGGATAACATTTATCCCCCCTTGATATCTCGTGACAGTATGCAAGCAATGCGACTAACAAACATCTAGTGTGCCGCGAATTATAAAATAAAAAAAATTGCGTCCTGTGTCCTGAATTGTGTGCGTGACAACTCCTGGCTCACTTTGCCTCGAACTTTATCCTAAAAGCGCAGGTGTTTTTTTCTCACTGGAAAGACTAAAGCTATAGACGAGAAGGAAAACGAAAGGAAACTTCATAATGTTATCACATTGTTTGAACAACTTTGTGCAAAGGAAAACGAACTGTTTGGCAAAGGCACAACTTAAGTTTGATATGAAATGTGTGTAATGTCAACGTATCAGGCAAAATATCCAAATCGCGGGGATGAGAACACTTTTTAGGTAAATCAGCAGTTGTAGAAAATGACCAATAAATGGCATAATCTAGGCAAAATGCTCAAACAATACATTAAGTAGGAAGGCCTAGTTGGTCCTGTTTGCATTGGCTATTTTTTATGCTCAATGCCCTGGCTTTCCTCACAGTTTAAAAAAAAAAAAAAAAAAAAATTAGGTTAACGTTTCCAGCGCACTACCGCGCGTACCGTCGGATCCAACGAATGTCTTGGGTTGGGTCAACATATCTCTGAGCAATCAAAGTAATTTGGCTATTATCGGCTACATTAAACAATGTAATCTGCAGCACTTTATTTAAATATTTAACACACCGCAAGCAGCAGGAGGGTCTGAACGAGAGAGTTTCTAAGTTTTGTGAAAAATGTAATTTGTCAGGATTGCGCTCTACACGCAGCAACAGCAGTCACATGAACTGCGGTAGCCTACTTCAGAGGCATCCGGTAGACACTGCGCTGTAGAATAGATAGGCCTACTAATAGCATGATTGTTTTAATGAATGGATATCGGCCATTTCTAGTAATGACGTCACCAACGCGATACCGTTTCAGAAACATCCCCCCCTCTGTTTTTTTCACAAATCGCACCCTGGGTGTCTGGACACTCGGTGGTCATAAAATATGGAAACCCAAAATAGGAAAGAACATCCTGAGTAGGAATCAGCATCCTGATCTCACCCCATCACTGTCATGGTACTGGAAATGGATGGAGATGAAGTTGCTCTGTGGTGTGTGACCCCCACCCCCCCAAGTCTAACTCAACAGTTGCGCTACATGGCCTAGGACAGGGTGCAAGATGACCTTAGGTTACCAGTTTTTGGTTTCCCAAAATCATCTGAAGTAGTTGTTAAGTCTCAATTTTTTAAAAATATTTTTTATTGGTTTTCTCTTCTCAAGTAGATTTCCACTAATGATGTAATTGCATAAAATAGTTCTAATTCAGGATGATGTTTCCTGTCTTGGGCCTTCAGGCTTCTATGTGTGTAGCCTACGAATATCCAGAGACGTCATTGTGGTCTCAGTCCACCTCAGAACAGGGACCTGCATGCTCTCATTGTTGCAACGTTTCCTCCAAACGTATTTGAATAATAACAAAACTAGCGTCACAAGCGTGAGTTGAGAAGGTAGTGTTGAGTTACAGTGGGTTTTGGACAGATCCAGGCCTGTGATAATTGGGCACCTCATATGTTGAAAAAGACTGTGAATCATTTTAGCATTATCATTGAGCTTCATTTAACCATATTTTTATTAGTTTTTATCTAAACACCAAACTTGATGCTGCACCTACTTGTGTCATTAGCAGGACACGTACCAAATGGTTACAGGGTTATGTCTGGAAAACATACACACACACACACACACACACATACAGACACAAAGACAGAACTTTCTTGCATTAATAGACAGATAACACACTGAGCCTTTATATTTTTCTTTTTTTGTGTGGTGGTGTCGTAGGTAGCAGAGGTGCTGTTCCGCTACAAGAGGAACTCCTCTCCACCTGACCTCTTGCGGGTCTGTGGTCCCAGTACTGGGACTTTTTGGACTATTCCAAACTCAAGTCTGTAGCTCTGCGAGTTTTTGTCAAATAGATACATGAGTAATACCACTAGAAACCTTGGATTTTCTAGTTTTCAAATATATAGGTTGATAAAATATGATAAAATATTTTGTTTCTGCTTTATACAAAGCATAAAACAAAATGTAACTTTTTCAGAGTCATTTTGGCAGCAGCAGGCTTTTACAGACCCACCCCCGAGTTGCTGAGATGATAACTATTGGCTACTGTCTGGGGACACAAGATGTAACCACACCCAATTCTACGAGCACATGGGCCTTTGTTTGGAAAGCCAGATAGGTTGTTTACTTGACTTTGCCTGGGGAAGATGTCCATCAAGATGTCCATTATAAAATTATTATATGGCAGCTAGCATAACAGTGTAATAACATCTTTATTACACTGTTATAATATAGTTGGCATATAATAAGTTGCTTAGGCTATAGGGAGAATGTAGTTATTACTTTTGAAGACCTATTTCGGTTACTAAAGTACACTACAGTAAAATGAATTGTGTTTAGTCAACATTGTGTGTAGAATTGCAATGCAAAACGCAATCCAATGCATAGCAATAGCTCCAACTGAATTAATTTATTAGCTTGAAGGATAATATAATAGGATAAAGCATATTATGAAGGACAAAACAATGAAGAGGGTCTTTCAAGTTGTTTGTTTTTGCAGACTCCAACAAAGGTTTCACTGTTTTCTGTATACACAGGAAAGAATCCCTTCCCCACAGGCCATGGCCTCTTTTGAACAATTTATTGAATATCTTACATTTGAATCTGATTTTTGGATTTGGAACTGGGTTGTCTTTGCCACAGTAACACTTTCTTTGTGGTATAGCTGGTGAATCTAGGCTGCTGCTCAGGCAGGGCCATTGACAGGACAATAGACCTCAGCCACATGGTAGTGACAGGGGGTGGGGGCAATCAGCAGTGTCACACCTATCTCATTTGTATTCATTTCAAAAAGCCACTGACAGACATTTAGTTTTACTTTATAAAATGTTATACAGCAACCACATATCGTTTCTGAAAGCTCTTTTTACTTTTATGTAGCCAATACTTATGCTTACTAGGTTCAAACCTCAAAAGCTGCGGCTAAGTATATTTATAGTGTGTTTTTTTACACTGTGTGAAGACCTTTGAAAATATGATTTTGTGTAGTATAGTGTAGTTAATTTTGATAAAAACTATTTTCATTTAAGTCACTTTACTGGCATATTGTTTTTCTATATATCTTATGGATTGTAACAATATATGCCACTTTTGCATAAATGGTTTGAGTTAGATGAAATATTTAAAAATGTAAAAGTGTAGCAGACTGCTTCACACTGCCTGAAAGGCCTCTGACCCCCAATTAAGGAGTCATTGAACAAGATGCTTAACCCCCAATTGCTCCTGATGAGCAGGTAGGTAGTCTCCGCCACTGGTGTGTGAATGGGTGAGTGTGAGGCATACACTGTAAAGCGCTTTAAGTGCTCGTAGGAGTAGAAAAGCGTTATATAATTTTTTTTGCAAGTCCTTACAAGGCCTTGTTGCCAAAGAGCACCTGTTTTAGTTAATATAGCAGTGAAGCAGCACTTCTTATTGATACATTATTCATGGCATTCACCTCTTCAAATATCTGTCATTGTTTTATGACAATGATAGCTAATAGATGATGTCAAGTTGACATGTCTGATGTATATGAGTGCATTTGTGTGTGTGTGTATGACTGATTATTGTGTGAGCATGTTTGTGTATCAATAGGTGTGTCCTTTTTTGCATATCCAAAGTCAGAGCAAGTAAAATGAATAAATACAGAGAGCCACCACCTGAACCTGTCATAGGAGTGTGGTCATCTCACTCTGAGACAGCAGAGAAGCATCTTGGGAGCTGACGGAGAGGTAGGACCATGTACATTTACCTTAATCAAACTAACACATCGGAAATAATTATCTTCTCACACAATATGTTATGTTTTTATCTACGTTTTGATATGATGTGTATCATATATGATGTGCACACTGTATTCAGTCAATGACAGCATTACTAGAATGTTTACATTTTCTTTACATACAGTATGAGCTGACCACCATAATGATGTATCTTTTGTGTCTTTTTTGTGGATGCTTCAATACATGTCAGAAATGGTGATTTAATGTCCAAAAGGAAATATTGACAAGCCATTTCCAAATTCAAAGTTGACTGTTTTTGATTAATATTTTGTTGAATTTTTGTAAAAAAAATAAATAAAAAATGGACAAAAGCATATTAGCAGCAGGGGAGAAATGAAGGCCAATGCATCTCCAAAAATTCTTGAGGAATTTGTGATGAGCATTCCTTGATGCTTAAAAAATACTTAAAAAAGACAGACTTATTAATAATAATACTAATACTAATAATAATAATTACAATAATAATAATAATAATAGCAATAATAATTGCACTCATCATCATAAACACTCACACAAATATTGTTATTATTGTTACTGTAAAGTAAATAAAAATTGGGAGCTAAGGCGAAAGTTCTGCCAGGAGGACTCAATGTTGTCAGGCTAATTCTATTGTCCATTCATTCTCCTAAGCCAATCAAATTCTACTCTGTTGTCCCTGAGGGCTTTCCCCTCCTGTGTCATTGAATATTCTACGTTTAACTCTTGGGGGTCAGAGGCAGTGGCGGAGCTAGACTTTTGTACTTGGGGTGGCCAGGGGGTGGCCAAGGATATTTCAGGGGGTCCAATGAATATGACAAAAAAAAGTAGTCTTCCCATCTTGCGCACGCACACACACACACACACACACACTTGCTCAACACCCCTCTCATTTTCACCATTGACAGTATTACTCAGAATTCTGCTCTTATCAACCATTATTCCTCTAGTAGTAGAAGAACTAAGATTTATTTCAATTTTAATTTTAAAAGAATTAGTGAAATATTTCCCCTATTTTCACAGCCTGAAGAAAAACATTAAAACTAACAGTTAATTTATATTTTTCAGATTCTCTTTCTGTAGACAACCTTAAAAATAGGTCTTTACTCATGCAACCATATAGATCATATCCCTGAAGTGAATAGCTTAAGCTACAGGAGCATGTCAAGCTATTGATCTGATGAATGTTGTAATGCAGGCTATGATCAAGGTTAACCATTCATTTCTTTAATTGTCTGGTGAAGCATTTGGCTAGCAACCAGTAACATTGCAGGTTCTACAAGTTCAGATCGTGTGCCTTCACATATTCTACAGCCTAGAATTATACAAATGCTGTGCAGTTGATCAGAGAAAAGGGTTTTTACGGAAGTAATGCAATATGCGCAATAGTTAAATGTAACTAATTTAAAAGTTGATTTTCTAACGAACTATTTACCACAGCAATTAGTTAGTAGTATCATTTGAAACCACTTGAAATGCACTTTATTTTGATGTGCATATTGTGCATGTTTGACAAATGCTGTGAGAGCAGTGTAATGGAGAAAAAGTTGATGTTTTAGATGCAGAATAGCACAAGGGAATTAACTTGCGTTAAGCATTAATTTACTTGCATGCTGCTGTCAAGCCACTGGCAAATCACCCCATGTGAAAATTCAGATTATATAGACTACTTTTATTTGATAGCCTCTACAAAAGATATAGATGTAGATGTTGCCTAGATATGTAATGAATAGTCTCTATAGACTATAGTGCAAAGCAATTCATCGATCAGAAATTTCGGTTTTGGATGTAAGAAGCACGCCATTTTAGCACGCTATTTTGAGACAACATTGATGCCTTGATTGATTTCAAATAGCTATTAATGTCACTGATAGCTTGCACCTTATATACTGTACCTTATATTACAGTACGCTGTATCTTGCAAAGGCACAATGTAGCCTATCCATGTAAATGTTGATGGTCACATATCTGCATGACTGAGGGCATCTTCCTGATGCACAGCAGGATTGGGAACAGATAGCCTATCTTTTACCTGGTGACCTGTTCTTTAAAAATTAGGCCTACATCACAGTGATATTTTCTCAGGCTGACTCAAGTGCTGCATGAGCTCTGACTATTGCTCTCTGGCTCAAAAAAGGCGCTTCTTACAGACGTGCGTTTTACTGAACTGTCAATCATCAGCAGCGAATGAAATTCGGGGAGCGGGTGGGGGGGCACCTGGGGTGGCCAATCACGTTCCAGGGGAGGCTAGTGCTACCCCTGCCACCCCTCTGGCTCCGCGCCTGGTCAGAGGCCTTTCAGGCAGTGTGAAGCAGTCTGCTACACTTTTACATTTTTAAATATTTCATCTAACTCAAACCATTTATGCAAAAGTGGCATATATTGTTACAATCTATAAGATATATAGAAAAACAATATGCGAGTAAAGTGACTTTAATGAAAATAGTTTTTATCAAAATTAACTGTAAACAATACTACACAAAAACCTATTTTCAAAGGTCTTCACACAGTGTAAAAAAACACACTATAAATATACTTAGCCGCAGCTTTTGAGGTTTGAACCTAGTAAGCATAAGTATTGGCTACATAAAAGTAAAAAGAGCTTTCAGAAACGATATGTGGTTGCTGTATAACATTTTATAAAGTAAAACTAAATGTCTGTAAGTGGCTTTTTGAAATGAATACAAATGAGATAGGTGTGACACTGCTGATTGCCCCCACCCCCTGTCACTGTGGCTGAGGTCTACTGTCCTGTCAATGGCCCTGTCTGAGCAGCAGCCTAGATTCACCAGCTATACCACAAAGAAAGTGATCCGTACTTGATGAAAATGTCAGAATTTTCTCAAGAGCGGAAATTTGCCAACAATCGAGGCTGTGGGCATTACGAACTACAGCGTGGTTCTCTGAGTTTTTTTTTTTCAATTTCTCACCTGTACGGGCGATTTCCTTAGGTACTCGATATTAACCCTTTCCCTTCTCTCGGTTAGACAGTTTATAACTTCCAGAAATGGCACAAAACTGAGGCTTTTTGTACAAAAAAGTTGCAGCCAAAACACAGTGCTTTCAATGGCTCCAGCTCCAGTAGCCCACCAGTTGAGGTTCGCGCGCTCAGAAGAACGCTTGGAAAAATACGTTAGTGACGTAAAGTGAAAGCCAGCTATTGGAGAATATCACCTAGGACACAATACCTACATGGCAGATGCAAAGTCGTCTTGATATAAGCTGAATTTTCTTTCCTCGCAGACAGATCACAGCAACCACACTTCATGCAGAGTATGTGCATATCAGTTGTGGTTGACCAAATAGAAGTGTTTCTTTTCTTTGTTTTTTTTTTTGGAACCGGTCATGCAACAAACTCGCTCGTTCCATGCAGGCATTTTATCCTAATATGCACTCAAACTATTTTTCATTATTCTCAGGCATCCAGACATGATGAATCTGCTTCTTGTGACCACACTATTGTTCTCAGGTCAGTCTCTCTCTTTGTGTTCATCGAAAACACCTGTTTGTGTGTGTGTGTGTGTGTGTGTGTGTGTGTGTGTGAGTGTGTTCGGTGACTGATTATCTGTGTATGTGTGTGAAAGAAAGAGAACTTTTAAAATACATTAATCAATGATTATATTTTCTGTCTCATCTGAAACAACTGTGTGTGTGTGTGTGTGTGTGTGTGTGTGTGTGTGTGTGTGTGTGTGTGTGTGTGTGTGTGTGTGTATTTATGGTCTGTGTGTATTCCCCTCTCCTCTCAGGTCTGTGCACTATCTCCTGTTCCTCTGTGCCACGTCAGTTCCATGTGGTGAAGGAACAGAAGAACTGGACAGAAGCTCAGCAGTACTGCAGAGAGAAGTTCACTGACCTCGCCACCATAGACAACATGGCAGAGATGGAGAAGGTGAAGAGTCTGATCCAGGAAGCTGGTGTGGAGAAGGCTTGGATTGGGCTGAAGAAGGGTAGCAGTTCTAAGTGGCAGTGGTCTCTGGCTGACAGGGATTTCTATAGAGAGAATGAAGAAGAGTTTAGGAACTGGAAACCAGGTACACCAAATGAACACAATGAAATCCATGCGGTTATGACACATGGAAAGTGGGATGATTATCCTCCAAGTTGGACTCCAAGCTTCATCTGTTATGATGGTGAGAATATTTAGCATTACAATAAATGCATTAAAGCTGTGTGGTTTTATGTTGCTATGACTGCAGGTAGACTGACACTAGTTCAGCTGAGCTCTATAAGTGTACACTTTATTACACTTACATCAGTCTGTATAGAGCAGGGCTAGTCGATTGACGGCCCGTGGGCCAGATGCGGCTGACGTGATGTGTCTCTTTTAAAACTGAAATATCGTCACCAGTCTCCAAAACGTAATTTATGTCTTGTAATTTGCAGAATATTAATAAATAGATAATGGGTCCCAAAACTACGTTAATTTAAGTGGCTCTCCAAAGTATTTCCTATAGGCTATTTTCCACCGTTCATTTTCTATGGCGATTCTAAGCAAGTACATGTAATTCCGGTTTTGGCCACCGGATGATTTTGGCGCTGTTGTGCAGCCTTTTTTTTTTTTTAAGTCGATTTGGTGTATTGATAAATGCAGCATTTCCTCTTATGACAACTGTACTTATATTAGATTCCTTGCGTGTTTATGTGTTATTTGACATTTTTCTTTTAGCCTACCTGTTGGAATGCAAAATAAGTTCTGTAATATGACATTTAGGGATGAATAATTCACTTCAAAAACCAAGTTATGGCATTAAAATATTCTATTCTGGTAATTCAAAAATTGTTGGAATAAAATGAGATTTTTAAATAATGCTTAGGCTTTCTTATATTACCCATATATTATTCATAATATTAATATTTTGTGGTTTTAGCCATTTCCATTTAAGACTAATTTATATTTATATATTAAAAAAAGTAAATCAGGAGCAGGGCGGTCATTAAGTGGTGCCTGTGGCCTTGTGCAATCACACAAGAAATTGTCTCTGCGGTGTTCTGCGCGAACCGGCTGCCCGAGCTCTGCATTCAAAATCTATGGACACCGCGCAAGTCCCGCTTACCGCGCTGAAAACGCTTGGAAAAATAGAACTTGTTTCTATTTCAAAAAAGCAGCGCGGGAGCAGCGCGGGAGCTGCGCGGTTCACCGCTCAGAAACCAGACAGGAGCCGTGCAGAACACGTGTGCAGTCTGAATGTCCTAACCTGTTAACATGTAATCTAAATGAAATCGCCCCAAACCATGCTCGCGCACATGTTAATGTGTGAATCGGCCATGAAAGTGGCAAGCAGAGCGATCCAGCCCTGTTCAGAAAAAGTTTGGGGACCACTGTGTTATAGTAATTATTTAGCACTCTTGTTATTTTGTAGCTATTGTTAACATGCAAAGTTATTGTTAAAAACAAAGCAAATATGCATTTTCAATGTGTCGCGATTTGATCATTTGAAAAAAGTGACCGTGGAAAGTTTGTGGAAACTGTGGAAACTAATTGAATAGCTCTGGTAAAGAGTATAGGCTGAATCTTTTTCACTGCATCTTTTACACTAGTAATCGTATGTCTCATAATCATGATTCTCAGTTAATCATGACACTTGTATCAACACAGGGAAGACCCCCACACATCCCTATGTACTGGTTGATAAGAGTAAGACCTGGACAGATGCTCAGAGATACTGCAGAGACAAACACACAGACCTGGCCAGTGTGAGGAATCAGGAGGAGAATGATCAGATAAATGCAGTTAGTGGAGGTAGAGCAGTCTGGATTGGTCTGTTCAGAGATGACTGGGAGTGGTCAGATGGCAGCAGTTCCTCATTCCGCCACTGGGGGAATGGAGAACCCAATAATGAAGGAGTGGCCTGCACTGAGAGCACACATTATGGTCAATGGAATGACGTGTACTGTCATGAAAATAGGAACTTCATCTGCTATGAAGGTGAGTTGCTATGAGGGTGGGGGAGGGGAGGAATAGCCTAGTGATAAAACTGAAGTTAAGTAAAGGCCAATCAAATCCGTGACAAGGCAAGTGTTTTAGAGAGGAGTTGGTGTGAAGCATTTGTCTGTTGCAAGATGTCGCAAAACATTTAACACGTCAAATCACAATTTCTGAGTTTTAGAACGTTGCTGATTTTTAGAATGTTGCAGCCTGTCTTGTCACGGATCCTTAAAGGAGAATGCCGGTGTGATTCTGTCTTGAAATATGTTAAATAATGATCGGAGCATGGACTTGTTGCACATAGTTCACTTGCACCTGACCCCTCCTCTTGGGAATACGGCTAGTTAACCGATTGGCTACAAACAGGCTTAGCCTCTTAGGCCCAATCCCATTTCTATTCCCTAACACTAGCACTCGTTTTCGAGTTCCCTCCAAGATGAGACACTAGTGAGAAGTGCAGATCTTCCCCTAATAAATGGGACAGCACTTTGCTGTCTTCAACGTCTTCACCTGTTTCATGCGTCTATCGTTAAGACTGAACGGATATAAGGCTCTTAACCGGGGTAAACTGTTCAAAAGCAGTCATCGACAATTATCATCACCCACAGGAGGCTCTGGTAATTCTGGTGAAAGATTTGCGCACTTTGAAAAATATCGATCTTTCTAATAGTCATGTTTTAACACACCAGTGCGGAATTCAACTGAATTTACATCAAACTAAGATATCCCAACATTAAAACATATACATACATGCTTAATTGCAATAGTAGCTATATTTTTGAAGTTCTTAGCCAGAGCTGAGAGAATTGGACACAGCTCGGGCAGTCAAGATTCAAGATTCAAGATTCAAGAAAAACTTTATTACATCTGATTATAGTCTACTGATAGACTACAGGAGAGTAAATTTCTTGTGTTTTTTGCTGCTCAAGAAATAAATAATTTAAAAATGATTAAGAAAATGTATGCAGTGAATATGCTTAGGTGTGTAAATGTGTGAGTCAGTGTATATGTTCAAAGTTCAAAGTGCAAAGACTGACAGGCACAGATCTAGGCCGTGAATGCAGATTCGGTGTTCATAAGTCTTGTTGCTTGATGAAAAAAGCTGTTGTGAAGTCTGGTGGTTCTAGACTTGAGACTACAGAATCTCTCAACATCATCCAGCTGCGTCTCATCTAAAACGCCCAGTCCTCGATAAAACGCCCTCACACAGTACTGCCCCTTACTTCGTCACTGTCAACGTGCTGCTTTGTTATTGAACATCCGGGTTCTCATGTGCTATCGCTAGCCTCGATAGATAGGAAAGTGAAAGCATTTGGCGACTCGTTTGTATTTTGTCCAGAGTAAAGTTCGTGAAAATGATTCTTATTCCGATTGTAAAAGGAGTATTTGCAATATTTAAGTCATGCAGATTGTTTGATGTCAAACGGAAAAAGAGTTAACAGGACACGTAGGCCTACATCAACCAAATATTTTTCGGTGTATCCCTACGTAATACCAGTGAATACACTCAATGAGGCCCCTTCCTTTACATTACAGATAGCCTACTGACTGAATCCGCAGAGCTCATAAGTCACGCGGCACGTCCCTCTACGTTATAGTATGATAACGATAACACAAAAACAGTTTTATTCCGCCATTGAGACCATACAGAAAACTTGCACTTCCTAGGTTGCATGTTGAACGTCGCTTACGAGCTGGGGACACTTCTATGCCGCCCCCACCACCTTTAGCACACATTGGATGATTAAATAAAACAGAATTGTAACTCTCAAACAGTTTATTTCAAACAAACATGAACAGTGAAGTGAAGTTTAGTTTATTGGTTTATTTGACAGGGGCCATGTACCAGTTAGCTACAAAGCTATTTTACATCTGTGGACATATTAAAACACATTTCAGACCGGCATAACAAATAAATAAATACCAAAAACACATTATAGACCAGAATAGCAAATAAATAAAAAGCAATGAATAAACAAGAAATAAAGAATGAATAAAACTGGATTAAAGCTGTGGCACAAGGTCAGGAATCAGCTTGGCAGTGTTAAGTTTCTCTCCTTTTCCCTAGTTTCTCTTCTTTCTTTTTCAAACTGAACAAATAAAATCCTTAAACTTCAGATACTATTATATTATATTGCAAACATATCCCCCAATCCTCTCTCTCTCTCAAAAAGAAGCATGTCTCAGAACTCAAAACAAAAAAAGCCTGAGATATCCCTACCCCCAGTTTTAGAGATAAGAAATTAGAACTTACACCTTGCTCTGTTAAGGATATGGTATTATTAACTAATTTGCATTAACTTCAAGGATTTCAGGACAATTTGTGGTCAGATACATTAAAATGCTGTGCAGTGAGTTGGGAGACTGGCTGGACTGTGTGTGTGTGTGTGTGTGTGTGTGTGTGTGTGTGTGTGTGTGTGTGTGTGTTAGTGCCAGGCAGGGAGTCAGACATCTTCTATGATGATATCCTATTAAAAAAAAACAGCATTCCCATGTCCAAGCAGAGCGTCTCCTTGATGATCCTCTGCAGGATCTCCGGGGGAGGACAGGCCTGTCCATCGCTGCCACTTGTTCTGCGGGGGCTGAGGAGAGGGAAAGAGAGAATACACCAAATAAAAAATAAATGCAAGGTTTGCTTTGAATGATTTACTGCTTTGGGCAATGGCTTAATATTTAGATATTAGTTGTTTTTGGTCCAAAGCCAACCACTTTGCACTGCACTCACACATGCCATTAGCAAAACCTGTAGCAAATTGAAGGTCAGTCAGATGAGTGGTTCAAGAGTTACACAGGGAGGCAACCATCTTCATGAGCAGCCAATATGAACAGAGAGAAAATTATGCAATATGTATGAGTAGTGAGAAAATTATGGATACAGTGTATAATGACATTTGTTGTTTTTGGTCCAAAGCCAACAACTTCGCACTGCTCTCACACATAGTAGCAAATTGATGGTAAGTCAGATGAGTGGTTCAAGAGTTACACAGGGAGGCTACGCTGGATGCATGAAGTGAAAACCATTTCTGCCGTAACAATTAACTTCCACTGTGATCAATGGAACTGGTTACACCACTGCAGTGCAGTGAACATCCTAAAAACAAAATAGACCACTCTTTCATGTGCTCATGATATAAATTGACTTAATGTTAATGTAAAGCATCCTGTGTAGCCCGTGGGTTATGCATGGAATAGACAAACAGGGTAACAGACAGGCCTTCCATGCATTAATAGATAGATGTTGGCAAATGGCAAAGTACATTCTTTAATACCTTTCTCTGCTCAATGCTTCAAGGGTGGGACCAACATGCGTTGATGGCGAGGGCAAGAAAGGTGTTCCAGCTTGTTCTGTTGGGGTACAGAAAGAGAGAGGGTGAGGTTTAACTACTATCTTCATGAGCAGCCAATATGAGCAGAGAGGAAATTATGGATACAGTATATAATTGGCTTAATATTAAGATATTTGTTGTTTTTGGTCCAAAGCCAACCACTTCGCACTGCTCTCACACATGCCATTAGCAAGACCTGTAGCAAATTGATGGTCAGTCAGATGAGTGGTTCAAGAGTTACACAGGGAGGCTACGCTGGATGCATGAAGTGAAAGCCACTTCTGCCGTAACAATTAACTTCCACTGTGATCAATGGAACTGGTTACACCACAGAAGGCAGTGCAGTGAACATCCTAAAAACAAAATAGACCACTTTTTCATGTGCTTATGATATAAATTGACTTAATGTCAATGTAAAGCATCCTGTGTCGCCCACGGGTTTTGCATGGAATAGACACACAGGGTAACAGACAGGCCTTCCATGCATTAATAGATAGATGTTGGCAAATGGCAAAGTACATTCTTTAATACCTTTCTCTGCTCAATGCTTCAAGGGTGGGACCAACATGTGTTAATGGCGAGGGCAAGAAAGGTGTTCCAGCTTGTTCTGTTGGGGTACAGAGAGAGAGAGAGAGAGAGAGAGGGTGAGGTTTAACTACCAGCTTCATGAGCAGCCAATATGAGCAGAGAGGAAAATACTTTTGTATAACTTATTGCTATGTGGGCAAATGGTAAAGTACAATCTCTAATACCTCTCCATGCATGCGGCCTCCAGGGTTTGGCTGACAGGTGCCACAGATGCGCTACGTTGACCTGTAGGGCTACAGGAAAGGGGGTGGGGGGTGGGGGGAGGGGTAGTGGGAAAGGTATTGGGAACACCCAATATGTATGAGTAGTGAGGAAATTATGAATACAGTATATAATACTTCAGTAGGGATCCCTGCAACAGCTGTTGGCACCACCACCTCCAAATAGACAACATATCAACCTGTACAGTAAAAAGATGAACTATGCATATGAATATTGCATATTCAATTTCTACGCCGAGAGGAGCTAGAGCGAGGCGAAGCGGTTATCAATCGACCTAAAAACTGCTGTACAATCACCACAATGACTCTTAAGCTGCTAAATAAAGGTAAATTGAACTAAAAATGTTAGTATAGTAGCATAGCATAGTTCCCTTTTAAAGATCTCCATAGCTTTTTACAAGGTTATAGTACTGGCAATGTACAGAGATGTAGTCCTTTCCTTCAATAGCTAAGTGTATATGGTGAATGTTAACTGTAGGCTCCAAATAGGATGGCTGGAATATTAAAAAAACATATTCCACTACATATTCTTTTAAGATTCAGAAAACTCACCTCCCCAAAATCACACGTCTTTTCCAGTGTGGCGTACATTGCATACTGAAAAAAACAAACAAACAAACAAAAAACATCAGGACCTGTTAGTTGGTCTGCAAACGCAATATCAGTAATCATTTTGTAAAATATTGTAGGCTCTCTCACCATCAACATATATACCCCACAGCTGTTGCTTTGGTACTGGCAAGATGCACCCTGTAATTGAGAAAAAAGAACGCAATTTCTTAACAATGATTATCATTAAATGATGGCTGTATACAGATCTCCACCCTCAATAGCTTTGATTATGTCATCAAATCACAGTTAACAATCAAGACTGTAGCAGTGTAAGCAACTTGACTAAATGCAAAGATTTGCAGGCACACATTTTACCTCATCAGCCAAACAATTCATAACGTTAGCATACTTTCACAGTTCAGGTTTAATATCTGTGCACAGGTCCATGGCGCCGTTGTGCTTAACCACGTTAACCTTGCTTCTCAATCGTATCGTATTTCATGATGGCTGTATACAGATCTCCACCCTCAATAGCTTTGATTATGTCATCAAATCACAGTTAATAATCAAGACTGTAGCAGTGTAAGCAACTTGACTAAATGCAAAGATTTGCAGGCACACATTTTACCTCATCAGCCAAACAATTCATAACGTTAGCATACTTTCACAGTTCAGGTTTAATATCTGTGCACAGGTCCATGGCACCGTTGTGCTTAACCACGTTAACCTTGCTTCTCAATCGTATCGTATTTCATGATGGCTGTATACAGATCTCCACCCTCAATAGCTTTGATTATGTCATCAAATCACAGTTAACAATCAAGACTGTAGCAGTGTAAGCAACTTGACTAAATGCAAAGATTTGCAGGCACACATTTTACCTCATCAGCCAAACAATTCATAACGTTAGCATACTTTCACAGTTCAGGTTTAATATCTGTGCACAGGTCCATGGCGCCGTTGTGCTTAACCACGTTAACCTTGCTTCTCAATCGTATCGTATTTCAAATAACAGTTTTGTTTAGCACTTATATTATGGGGTACTTTCTTTTAGGTAGCGTTAGCTGCTAAGTGTACACCACATACAGTAGGACGAGAGAAGAGAACACGACCCTAACGTTAGCTGCTAACGTTAACGTTATATCTGTCTGTCGAATTCGAATGCAATTAAGATTACAACCTTAATGTCAGTAACCTGACTCCCGCGCAGATGAATGAATACACGAGTGTCTGCGAAAGCTAGGCTACAATGTCAGTGCATGTTGTCGAAATAAACAATATAGCCAACTTACCAACATAATCTTCCTAGCAAGATGTCACCATTGCTGACCACGAGTTAGAGCGGTGTGCGCCA
>JAODXP020000028.1:26966852-27041673 GCA_027497455.2 Sardinella longiceps | reverse complement strand
AATCCGTGTACCTTCCGTTCATTCGTTTTTCGTTTTGAAACCAAAATGAAAAAAACGAAAAAAACATTTGATTTTCCATTTTCCGTTTTAAAAACAAAAATGAAAAATCGGATAACGAGTGGTTTTTTCGTTTTTCGATTTCTGCTACCGAATGAAAAATAGAACATTCGGATAACGGGACTGGCTGTTTGTTTGTGTAGGAAATGGAATGAAACTCCGAAGCAAGATTCTAGAGCGGTCTTTGCTCTGTGCCAAAGTTCTAAACCACACGGCAAAAAGGTATCCCGTCACCACCATTCCACAGGCTACCTAATGATGAAACCACAAATAAACAAAATAATCTGAGTTGTTACAGTATTACGAACCAATAACCTTAGACAACATATGGCTGATAGTGTCATTACTGAAGCCTATGTGATAGGGGTGCGCATTCATCAACTTACGAGCTACTTTTGAGATCATGCACTGCACTCGCCGGTTGCACAAGCTGTACACTCTTGCTACGAATATCAGCTAAATGACCTGTGTGAAGCTGGCCCCTCAAACCCAAAAATGCTGAAATAACACTGCTGTACGCCGACAAGGACTACGCGAACATGTCAAAGACGCAATGTTTTCATACTCAAACAGACTATTTTTCATCTCAACCAAGAGCAGCTGTCTTTGAACCAGTGCTCATAAACTTTTGGATAAGGCATGACGCATCCGTGCAGTTGACAGCTAGTTTGCTGCGGCTGTGCCGATTTTTTGCATGTCAAAGCCAAAACGAGGAAAAATTACACATTGCTTCCGATTGGTAGCTCGTTAGGAAACATCAATCCTAGTTCTAGCCCACAAACAGATCATGAAACGTGTCAGCCTATTGCAATGAACAATCTTAGGCTACTTTGTCTGATACTAGATGCTAACTGGCTGCCAATGATGTCTTCTTACTAAATGAAGCAGCTATCATTGTAGCTAGCAATACTTTGCTCATACATTGTTCAGTGGGGAAAATAACAACGGTGCAATACACCACTACTGATCCTGGTCCTACATTAGATGCAAAAACACTAGCTAGGATTAACGTTTATCCATGCAGAATGTGTCTATCCTAATGATTATGAATACACTGTCAACAGCTCCAGACATGAATATAGGCTGTATGCACTAGCAACACTTCAGCATACTGTCAACTCAGCCAGCTCAACGTTACCTGGGTGGCTGCTATGTTAACTAATTAATAAATACGGCCATGGCCTATGGGACAGAGGGCAAGAATACAACTGGAGCTGACAGCGTCTCTTGCATGGCAAAAGTTACAAGCACCTGGTTGAATAGACTAATTCCAAAACTTAGGCAGCTAAGACATGCTAAGCATCCACTTAATGGCTAGCTACTGTTATGAAAAGCTAGCATAGTAGCCTACACTAATAACCACAGCAAGCAAAATTAACACAAAATCATAACTTACATGCACTGTAGCCAAAGCAGAACCGCGTAAATCCCAATGGAAAAATTAGTCTCAGTAATCCACAATGTTATTAGGTGACGTCTGTTTTAACAGTTTCATGCACGGCTGTTCTGCAAGCATGCACAACCTAAAAAGGGGGAGGTTGTGTACCAGTGGTAGTCGATCGCAAGTGCAATGCTGGTAGGTCACAAAACTTATAACAATGTGTAATTTTTCCTCGTTTTGGCTTTGACATGCAAAAACGCCACAGCCGCAGCAAAAAAGTTTTGAAATAGCATAATGCCTTATCCAAAAGTTTATGTGCAGCTGGTTCAATGACAGCTGCTCTTGGTTGAGATGAAAAATAGTCTGTTTGAGTATGAAAGCATTGTGTCTTTGACATGTTCGCGTAGTCTTTGACTCTTTGTCGGCTTACAGCATTTTGAAGATATTCGTAGGCTAGCAAGAGTGTAGGCCTACAGCTTGTGCAACCGGCGAGTGCATGACCATGTCATCTCAAAAGTAGCTCACAAATTGATGAATGCGCACCCCTATCACACAGGCTTCAGTAATGACACTATCAGCCATATGTTGTCTAAGGTTATTGGTTCGTAATACTGTAACAACTCAGATTATTTTGTTTATTTGTGGTTTCATCATTTGGTAGCCTGTGGAATGGTGGTGGGATACCTTTTTGCCGTGTGGTTTAGAACTTTGGCACAGAGCAAAGACCGCTCTAGAATCTTGCTTCGGAGTTTCATTCCATTTCCTACACAAACAAACAACCAGTCCCGTTATCCGAATATTCTATTTTTCATTCAGTTGCAGAAATCGAAAAACGAAAAACCACTCGTTATCCGATTTTTCATTTTGTTTTTAAAACGGAAAACGGAAAATCGAATGTTTTTTTTCGTTTTTTTCATTTTGGTTTCAAAACGAAAAACGAATGAACGGAAGGTACACGGATTTGGCACCCCCTATGGATAAGAAGGAATTGCCTTGTTTTACTAATGAAATGGAGGAGATAGGGGAGGGAGGAAGCTTGAAATGCCGGGGCACATGACGTACCGGTAGTAGGCAGGTAAGGAGGGTTAAATGCCCTACCAACGGACGTGGGTAGAATGATGGCTGTCAATCAGTCTTCCCAAGCCATGTTCAAGTTCAAGTAGTTTATTTGTCACATACATAATCATGGTAATAAACAATTTGCAGTGAAATGTGGGACTGGTAGACTCCACAGACTGTGTTTTTAAAGTAAATAAAATAATAATAATAATAACTAGATTTGTAATTCCATGGAAATTACATAGTGCATGCAAAAAGTTTAAAAAAGTAAAAGTTTTGTAAAAAAAAAAAGTTTTATCAAAGTAAAAGTTTTGTGCAAAAATGTCTGACAATAGAACTAAAACATGATATGGTTGCTAGGCCATCAATGTTGAAGTTGTTTCTAAGAAGTTGCAAGGTTGCTTAAGGTTGTTGCTAGGGCGTTGCTAAGGCGGACATGGCGGTTGCTTCGCTGATCATGTTGGTTGCAATGTTGATTGCCACGTCATCAATGTTGAAGTTGTTTCTAAGAAGTTGCAAGGTTGCTTAAGTTAGTTGCTAGGGCGTTGCTAAGGCGGACATGGCGGTTGCTATGCCGGTTGCTACATTGGTCATGTTGGTTGCAATGTTGATTGCCACGTCATGAATGCTGAAGTTGTTTCTAAGAAGTTGCAAGGTTGCTTAAGGTAGTTGCTAGGGCGTTGCTAAGGCGGACATGGCGGTTGCTATGCCGGTTGCTACATTGGTCATGTTGGTTGCAATGTTGATTGCCACGTCATCAATGCTGAAGTTGTTTCTAAGAAGTTGCAAGGTTGCTTAAGGTTGTTGCTAGGGCGTTGCTATGGCGGACATGTTGGTTGCTATGCTGGTTGCCATGTTGATCATGTTGGGTGCTAAGTTGAGTGGTTGGTCATCATCGTGGGGGTGGTTCCCGGGACGTAGCATAAGTGTTTAAGGTAGTTGCTAGGCCGTTGCTAGGGCGGATATAACGGTTGCCATGTTGGTTACCAGGTCATCAATGTGGAAGTTGTTGCATAGGATGATGGTTGCATTTACAGTTGGCAAAGGAAAAAGTTGCTTAAAGTTGAATTGTATGATAGTTGGATGAATGTTGCTTGTTAAAATAGTTAAATTAGTTGAAAAAGTTAGACGCAGCCTTCGGCTGCGTCACCCTGTACATTGTGGATAAGTACATAAAAAGTTGCATACTGTAAAGTTGCTTAAAAATGTTGAAATAGTTGATTTAATACAGCTGATAATAGTTTCTAGTTGACATAGAATTCTCATGGATCCTAAAGTTCCGACTGCCAGCAGCACCAGTGGAATGTTTACACTACAGTGGCTAAGGTTACAACAATGGGAAATAGAATGCTGAAAGTTCCACCATTCATTTCAATGGGACTTTTGACGCTCGTTTATCGCCGATAACGCAAAAACCGTAAACGATAGAAAAAAAGTTTCGATTTAGCTCAAGTCACCAAATGTAGACCTACGCAACGGTAGTTGAATGAAGTTGCTAAGTTGCATAGTTGCTGATCAATTAGTTGCACCGTTTTTGGTAAGTGGAATAATAATAATAACTAGATTTGTAATTCCATGGAAATTACATAGTGCATGCAAAATGTTTAAAAAAGTTTTATCAAAGTAAAAGTTGTCTGACAATAGAACTAAAACATGATATAGTTGCTAGGCCATCAATGTGGAAGTTGTTTCTGAGAAGTTACAAGGTTGCTTAAGGTAGTTGCTAGGGCGTTGCTAAGGCGGACATGGCGGTTGCTATGCCGGTTGCTACGTTGATCATGTTGGTTGCAATGGTGATTGCCACGTCATCAATGTTGAAGTTGTTCCTAAGAAGTTGCAAGGTTGCTTAAGGTTGTTGCTAAGGCGTTGCTAGGGCGGACATATAGGTTGCTATGCTGGTTGCTACGTTGATCATGTTGGTTGCTGTGTTAATTGCCAGATTATCATTGTTGGAGTGGTTCCTAGGACATTACAAGGCCGCTGGAAGCTGTTGCTAGGGCGGACATGTCGGTTGCTATGCTGGTTGCTACGTTGATCATGTTGGTTGCTGTGTTAATTGCCAGATCATCATTGTTGGAGTAGTTCTTAGGACATTACAAGGCCGCTGGAAGCTGTTGCTAAGGCGTTGCTAGGGCGGACATGGCAGTTGCTATGCTGGTTGCTACGTTGATCATGTTGGGTGCTAAGTTGAGTGGTTGGTCATCATCGTGGTGGTGGTTCCTGGGATGGAGCATGAGTGTTTGAGGTAGTTGCTAGGCCGTTGCTAGGGCGGATATGGCGGTTGCCATGTTGGTTGCCAGGTCATCAATGTGGAAGTTGTCATAGGATGATGGTTGCATTTACAGTTGGCAAAGGAAAAAGTTGCTTAAAGTTGAATTGTATGATAGTTGGATGAATTTGACTTGTTAAAATAGTTAAATTAGTTGAAAAAGTTGGACGCAGCCTTCGGCTGCGTCAACATGTACATTGTGGATAAGTACATAAAAAGTTGCTTACTGTAAAGTTGCTTAAAAATGTTGAAATAGTTGATTTAATACAGCTGATAATAGTTTCTAGTTGACATAGAATTCTCATGGATCCTAAAGTTCCGACTGCCAGCAGGACCAGTGGAATGTTTACACTACAGTGGCTAAGGTTACAACAATGGGAAATAGAATGCTGAAAGTTCCACCATTCATTTCAATGGGACTTTTTTCGCTCGTTTTTCGCCGATAACGCGAAAACCGTAAACGATAGAAAAAAAGTTTCGATTTAGCTGAAGTCACCAATTGTAGACCTACGCAACGGTAGTTGAATGAAGTTGCTAAGTTGCATAGTTGAAGCTGAATTAATCGCACAAATTTGGTAAGTGGAATAATAATTATAAGAAGTTTCCGAATAACAATATAGTGGTAGTTGCTAGGGCGTTGCTAAGGCGGACATGGCGGTTGCTATGCCGGTTGCTACGTTGATCATGTTGGTTGCAAATGGTGATTGCCACGTCATCAATGTTGAAGTTGTTCCTAAGAAGTTGCAAGGTTGCTTAAGGTTGTTGCTAAGGCGTTGCTAGGGCGGACATATAGGTTGCTATGCTGGTTGCTACGTTGATCATGTTGGTTGCTGTGTTAATTGCCAGATTATCATTGTTGGAGTGGTTCCTAGGACATTACAAGGCGCGGCTGTTGCTAAGCTGTTGCTAGGGCGGACATGTCGGTTGCTATGCTGGTTGCTACGTTGATCATGTTGGTTGCTGTGTTAATTGCCAGATCATCATTGTTGGAGTAGTTCTTAGGACATTACAAGGCCGCTGGAAGCTGTTGCTAAGGCGTTGCTAGGGCGGACATGTCGGTTGCTATGCTGGTTGTTACGTTGCTCATGTTGGTCACTATGTTCATTGCTAGAACATCATTGTTGGAGTGGTTCCTCAGACGTTACAAGGCCGCTGGAAGCTGTTACTAGGCCGTTGCTAGGGCGGACATGTCGGTTGCTATGCTGGTTGCTACGTTGATCATGTTGGTCTCCATGTTCATTGCTAGATCATCATTGTTGGAGTGTTTCCTAAGACGTCGTAAGGGTGCTGGAAGGCAGTTGCTAGGCCGTTGCTAGGGCGGATATATCGGTTGCTATGCTGGTTGGTACGTTGATCATGTTAGTTGCTATGTTCATTGCTAGATCATCATTGTTGGAGTGGTTCCTAAGACGTTACAAGGCCGCTGGAAGCTGTTGCTAAGGCGTTGCTAGGGCGGACATGGCAGTTGCTATGCTGGTTGCTACGTTGATCATGTTGGGTGCTAAGTTGAGTGGTTGGTCATCATCGTGGTGGTGGTTCCTGGGATGGAGCATGAGTGTTTGAGGTAGTTGCTAGGCCGTTGCTAGGGCGGATATGGCGGTTGCCATGTTGGTTGCCAGGTCATCAATGTGGAAGTTGCATAGGATGATGGTTGCATTTACAGTTGGCAAAGGAAAAAGTTGCTTAAAGTTGAATTGTATGATAGTTGGATGAATTTGACTTGTTAAAATAGTTAAATTAGTTGAAAAAGTTGGACGCAGCCTTCGGCTGCGTCAACATGTACATTGTGGATAAGTACATAAAAAGTTGCTTACTGTAAAGTTGCTTAAAAATGTTGAAATAGTTGATTTAATACAGCTGATAATAGTTTCTAGTTGACATAGAATTCTCATGGATCCTAAAGTTCCGACTGCCAGCAGGACCAGTGGAATGTTTACACTACAGTGGCTAAGGTTACAACAATGGGAAATAGAATGCTGAAAGTTCCACCATTCATTTCAATGGGACTTTTTTCGCTCGTTTTTCGCCGATAACGCGAAAACCGTAAACGATAGAAAAAAAGTTTCGATTTAGCTGAAGTCACCAATTGTAGACCTACGCAACGGTAGTTGAATGAAGTTGCTAAGTTGCATAGTTGAAGCTGAATTAATCGCACAAATTTGGTAAGTGGAATAATAATTATAAGAAGTTTCCGAATAACAATATAGTGGTAGTTGCTAGGGCGTTGCTAAGGCGGACATGGCGGTTGCTATGCCGGTTGCTACGTTGATCATGTTGGTTGCAATGGTGATTGCCACGTCATCAATGTTGAAGTTGTTCCTAAGAAGTTGCAAGGTTGCTTAAGGTTGTTGCTAAGGCGTTGCTAAGGCGGACATATAGGTTGCTATGCTGGTTGCTACGTTGATCATGTTGGTTGCTGTGTTAATTGCCAGATTATCATTGTTGGAGTGGTTCCTAAGACATTACAAGGCCGCTGGAAGCTGTTGCTAGGGCGGACATGTCGGTTGCTATGCTGGTTGCTACGTTGATCATGTTGGTTGCTGTGTTAATTGCCAGATCATCATTGTTGGAGTAGTTCTTAGGACATTACAAGGCCGCTGGAAGCTGTTGCTAAGGCGTTGCTAAGGCGGACATGTCGGTTGCTATGCTGGTTGTTACGTTGCTCATGTTGGTCACTATGTTCATTGCTAGAACATCATTGTTGGAGTGGTTCCTCAGACGTTACAAGGCCGCTGGAAGCTGTTACTAGGCCGTTGCTAGGGCGGACATGTCGGTTGCTATGCTGGTTGCTACGTTGATCATGTTGGTCTGCCATGTTCATTGCTAGATCATCATTGTTGGAGTGTTTCCTAAGACGTCGTAAGGGTGCTGGAAGCAGTTGCTAGGCCGTTGCTAAGGCGGATATATCGGTTGCTATGCTGGTTGGTACGTTGATCATGTTAGTTGCTATGTTCATTGCTAGATCATCATTGTTGGAGTGGTTCCTAAGACGTTACAAGGCCGCTGGAAGCTGTTGCTAAGGCGTTGCTAGGGCGGACATGGCAGTTGCTATGCTGGTTGCCACGTTGATCATGTTGGGTGCTAAGTTGAGTGGTTGGTCATCATCGTGGTGGTGGTTCCTGGGATGGAGCATGAGTGTTTGAGGTAGTTGCTAGGCCGTTGCTAGGGCGGATATGGCGGTTGCCATGTTGGTTGCCAGGTCATCAATGTGGAAGTTGTTGCATAGGATGATGGTTGCATTTACAGTTGGCAAAGGAAAAAGTTGCTTAAAGTTGAATTGTATGATAGTTGGATGAATTTGACTTGTTAAAATAGTTAAATTAGTTGAAAAAGTTGGACGCAGCCTTCGGCTGCGTCAACATGTACATTGTGGATAAGTACATAAAAAGTTGCTTACTGTAAAGTTGCTTAAAAATGTTGAAATAGTTGATTTAATACAGCTGATAATAGTTTCTAGTTGACATAGAATTCTCATGGATCCTAAAGTTCCGACTGCCAGCAGGACCAGTGGAATGTTTACACTACAGTGGCTAAGGTTACAACAATGGGAAATAGAATGCTGAAAGTTCCACCATTCATTTCAATGGGACTTTTTTCGCTCGTTTTTCGCCGATAACGCGAAAACCGTAAACGATAGAAAAAAGTTTCGATTTAGCTGAAGTCACCAATTGTAGACCTACGCAACGGTAGTTGAATGAAGTTGCTAAGTTGCATAGTTGAAGCTGAATTAATCGCACAAATTTGGTAAGTGGAATAATAATTACTAGATTTGTAATTCCATGGAAATTACATAGTGCATGCAAAAAGTTTAAAAACGTTTTATCAAAGTAAAAGTTTTGAAAAAAAAATAAAAGTTTTATCAAAGTAAAAGTTGTCTGACAATAGAACTAAAACATGATATAGTTGCTAGGCCATCAATGTGGAAGTTGTTTCTGAGAAGTTACAAGGTTGCTTAAGGTAGTTGCTAGGGCGTTGCTAAGGCGGACATGGCGGTTGCTATGCCGGTTGCTACGTTGATCATGTTGGTTGCAATGGTGATTGCCACGTCATCAATGTTGAAATTGTTCCTAAGAAGTTGCAAGGTTGCTTAAGGTTGTTGCTAGGGCGTTGCTAGGGCGGACATATAGGTTGCTATGCTGGTTGCTACGTTGATCATGTTGGTTGCTGTGTTAATTGCCAGATTATCATTGTTGGAGTGGTTCCTAGGACATTACAAGGCCGCTGGAAGCTGTTGCTAAGGCGTTGCTAGGGCGGACATGTCGGTTGCTATGCTGGTTGCTACGTTGATCATGTTGGTTGCTGTGTTAATTGCCAGATCATCATTGTTGGAGTAGTTCTTAGGACATTACAAGGCCGCTGGAAGCTGTTGCTAAGGCGTTGCTAGGGCGGACATGTCGGTTGCTATGCTGGTTGTTACGTTGATCATGTTGGTCACTATGTTCATTGCTAGAACATCATTGTTGGAGTGGTTCCTCAGACGTTACAAGGCCGCTGGAAGCTGTTACTAGGCCGTTGCTAGGGCGGACATGTCGGTTGCTATGCTGGTTGCTACGTTGATCATGTTGGTCTCCATGTTCATTGCTAGATCATCATTGTTGGAGTGTTTCCTAAGACGTCGTAAGGGTGCTGGAAGCAGTTGCTAGGCCGTTGCTAGGGCGGATATATCGGTTGCTATGCTGGTTGGTACGTTGATCATGTTAGTTGCTATGTTCATTGCTAGATCATCATTGTTGGAGTGGTTCCTAAGACGTTACAAGGCCGCTGGAAGCTGTTGCTAAGGCGTTGCTAGGGCGGACATGGCAGTTGCTATGCTGGTTGCTACGTTGATCATGTTGGGTGCTAAGTTGAGTGGTTGGTCATCATCGTGGTGGTGGTTCCTGGGATGGAGCATGAGTGTTTGAGGTAGTTGCTAGGCCGTTGCTAGGGCGGATATGGCGGTTGCCATGTTGGTTGCCAGGTCATCAATGTGGAAGTTGCATAGGATGATGGTTGCATTTACAGTTGGCAAAGGAAAAAGTTGCTTAAAGTTGAATTGTATGATAGTTGGATGAATTTGACTTGTTAAGATAGTTAAATTAGTTGAAAAAGTTGGACGCAGCCTTCGGCTGCGTCAACATGTACATTGTGGATAAGTACATAAAAAGTTGCTTACTGTAAAGTTGCTTAAAAATGTTGAAATAGTTGATTTAATACAGCTGATAATAGTTTCTAGTTGACATAGAATTCTCATGGATCCTAAAGTTCCGACTGCCAGCAGGACCAGTGGAATGTTTACACTACAGTGGCTAAGGTTACAACAATGGGAAATAGAATGCTGAAAGTTCCACCATTCATTTCAATGGGACTTTTTTCGCTCGTTTTTCGCCGATAACGCGAAAACCGTAAACGATAGAAAAAAAGTTTCGATTTAGCTGAAGTCACCAATTGTAGACCTACGCAACGGTAGTTGAATGAAGTTGCTAAGTTGCATAGTTGAAGCTGAATTAATCGCACAAATTTGGTAAGTGGAATAATAATTATAAGAAGTTTCCGAATAACAATATAGTGCAATGCTTTGCATGCACTATAATAAGAAGTTTCCGAATAACAATATAGTGGTAGTTGCTAGGGCGTTGCTAAGGCGGACATGGCGGTTGCTATGCCGGTTGCTACGTTGATCATGTTGGTTGCAATGGTGATTGCCACGTCATCAATGTTGAAGTTGTTCCTAAGAAGTTGCAAGGTTGCTTAAGGTTGTTGCTAAGGCGTTGCTAGGGCGGACATATAGGTTGCTATGCTGGTTGCTACGTTGATCATGTTGGTTGCTGTGTTAATTGCCAGATTATCATTGTTGGAGTGGTTCCTAGGACATTACAAGGCCGCTGGAAGCTGTTGCTAGGCGTTGCTAGGGCGGACATGTCGGTTGCTATGCTGGTTGCTACGTTGATCATGTTGGTTGCTGTGTTAATTGCCAGATCATCATTGTTGGAGTAGTTCTTAGGACATTACAAGGCCGCTGGAAGCTGTTGCTAAGGCGTTGCTAGGGCGGACATGTCGGTTGCTATGCTGGTTGTTACGTTGCTCATGTTGGTCACTATGTTCATTGCTAGAACATCATTGTTGGAGTGGTTCCTCAGACGTTACAAGGCCGCTGGAAGCTGTTACTAGGCCGTTGCTAGGGCGGACATGTCGGTTGCTATGCTGGTTGCTACGTTGATCATGTTGGTCTCCATGTTCATTGCTAGATCATCATTGTTGGAGTGTTTCCTAAGACGTCGTAAGGGTGCTGGAAGCAGTTGCTAGGCCGTTGCTAGGGCGGATATATCGGTTGCTATGCTGGTTGGTACGTTGATCATGTTAGTTGCTATGTTCATTGCTAGATCATCATTGTTGGAGTGGTTCCTAAGACGTTACAAGGCCGCTGGAAGCTGTTGCTAAGGCGTTGCTAGGGCGGACATGGCAGTTGCTATGCTGGTTGCTACGTTGATCATGTTGGGTGCTAAGTTGAGTGGTTGGTCATCATCGTGGTGGTGGTTCCTGGGATGGAGCATGAGTGTTTGAGGTAGTTGCTAGGCCGTTGCTAGGGCGGATATGGCGGTTGCCATGTTGGTTGCCAGGTCATCAATGTGGAAGTTGCATAGGATGATGGTTGCATTTACAGTTGGCAAAGGAAAAAGTTGCTTAAAGTTGAATTGTATGATAGTTGGATGAATTTGACTTGTTAAAATAGTTAAATTAGTTGAAAAAGTTGGACGCAGCCTTCGGCTGCGTCAACATGTACATTGTGGATAAGTACATAAAAAGTTGCTTACTGTAAAGTTGCTTAAAAATGTTGAAATAGTTGATTTAATACAGCTGATAATAGTTTCTAGTTGACATAGAATTCTCATGGATCCTAAAGTTCCGACTGCCAGCAGGACCAGTGGAATGTTTACACTACAGTGGCTAAGGTTACAACAATGGGAAATAGAATGCTGAAAGTTCCACCATTCATTTCAATGGGACTTTTTTCGCTCGTTTTTCGCCGATAACGCGAAAACCGTAAACGATAGAAAAAAAGTTTCGATTTAGCTGAAGTCACCAATTGTAGACCTACGCAACGGTAGTTGAATGAAGTTGCTAAGTTGCATAGTTGAAGCTGAATTAATCGCACAAATTTGGTAAGTGGAATAATAATTATAAGAAGTTTCCGAATAACAATATAGTGCAATGCTTTGCATGCACTATAACTAGATTTGTAATTCCATGGAAATTACATAGTGCATGCAAAAAGTTTAAAAAGTAAATGTTTTGAAAAAAAAAAGTTTTATCAAAGTAAAAGTTTTGTGCAAAAATGTCTGACAATAGAACTAAAACATGATATGGTTGCTAGGTCATCAATGTTGAAGTTGTTTCTAAGAAGTTGCAAGGTTGCTTAAGGTTGTTGCTAGGGCGTTGCTAAGGCGGACATGGCGGTTGCTATGCCGGTTGCTACATTGGTCATGTTGGTGGCAATGTTGATTGCCACGTCATCAATGCTGAAGTTGTTTCTAAGAAGTTGCAAGGTTGCTTAAGGTAGTTGCTAGGGCGTTGCTAAGGCGGACATGGCGGTTGCTTTGCCGGTTGCTACATTGGTCATGTTGGTTGCAATGTTGATTGCCACGTCATCAATGCTGAAGTTGTTTCCAAGAAGTTGCAAGGTTGCTTAAGGTAGTTGCTAGGGCGTTGCTAAGGCGGACATGGCGGTTGCTATGCCGGTTGCTACGTTGATCATGTTGGTTGCAATGTTGATTGCCACCTCATCAATGTTGAAGTGGTTTCTAAGAAGTTGCAAGGTTGCTTAAGTGTTGCTAGGCCGTTGCTAAGGCGGACATGTAGGTTGCTATGCCGGTTGCTACGTTGATCATGTTGGTTGCTGTGTTCATTGCCAGATCATCATTGTTGGAGTTGTTCCTAAGAAGTTGCAAGGTTGCTTAAGGTAGTTGCTAGGGCGTTGCTAAGGCGGACATGGCGGTTGCTATGCCGGTTGCTACGTTGATCTTGTTGGTTGCAATGTTGATTGCCACCTCATCAATGTTGAAGTGGTTTCGAAGAAGTTGCAAGGTTGCTGTAAGGTTGTTGCTAGGGCGTTGCTAAGGCGGACATGTTGGTTGCTATGCTGGTTGCCATGTTGATCATGTTGGGTGCTAAGTTCAGTGGTTGGTCATCATCGTGGGGGTGGTTCCCGGGACGTAGCATAAGTGTTTAAGGTAGTTGCTAGGCCGTTGCTAGGGCGGATATAACGGTTGCCATGTTGGTTGCCAGGTCATCAATGTGGAAGTTGAAGCATAGGATGATGGTTACAATTAAAGTTGACAAAGGAAAAAGTTTCTTAAAGTTGAATTGTATGATAGTTGGATGGATGTTGCTTGTTAAAATAGCTAAATTAGTTGAAAAAGTTGGACGCAGCCTTCGGCTGCGTCATAGTGTACATTGTGGATAAGTACATAAAAAGTTGCTTACTGTAAAGTTGCTTAAAAATGTTGAAATACTTGATTTAATACAGCTGATTATAGTTTCTAGTTGACATAGAATTCTCATGGATCCTAAAGTTCCGACTGCCAGCAGGACCAGTGGAATGTTTACACTACAGTGGCTAAGGTTACAACAATGGGAAATAGAATGCTGAAAGTTCCACCATTCATTTCAATGGGACTTTTGACGCTCGTTTATCGCCGATAACGCAAAAACCGTAAACGATAGAAAAAAAGTTTCGATTTAGCTCAAGTCACCAAAAGTAGACCTACGCAACGGTAGTTGAATGAAGTTGCAAAGTTGCATAGTTTAAGCTGAATTAATCGCACAAAAGTGGTAAGTGGAATAAAAAATAAGAAGAAGTCTCCGAATAACAATATAGTGCATTGCTTTGCATGCACTATAATAATAATAATAAGAAGCCACCGAATAACAATATAGTGCATTGCTTTGCATGCACTATAATAATGTTTAATATGACAATAAATAATATGTTTAATAAAACAACATTTAATCTAATTGAGGACCTTTTGGACATCCTTAAAAGAAAGATCTGCGAGGGTGGGGTCTCCAACCTTTTTTCCTCTGCAAGCTACTTTGACCAAAATCAGCGTGGCCAAGAGCTACTGTATTATTTGACTTCAGTACTTTTGTGTATTAATACCCAAATCTGGTGCACTCTACCAACGTAAATTCTCATGAGAGAGAGGTAAAGCTGGGCAGGATGTTTGAATTTGCTTTTATATAGATTTAACATTTTGCGACTATGTCATGAACTTCATTTAATTTGATTTCCTCTGACCCTTTGGAGAGCTACTCAGAAGCAGGTGGTGAGCTACTGGTAGCTCCTGAGCTACCCGTTTGAGACCCGTGCTCCAAGAAAATTAAGATAGAAACTAAGGACCTTACTTGCTTAACAAGTTCTTTTTTACTTGCTGAACATGTTTGTGCACACTTAATGGATGCCTGAGTAGTGTGTTGCTCATGTACATTGTCACAGGCAAATGCAACACATCCACAAGATGCAATACAGATAAAAAAAGTGGGGGGCAACCAGTTGAAACAAATATCTGACTGAAAGACACAATATTGACAACATGCAGGGGACTTCTGGATCTGGTTTTAGTGTGGTCTGCCCCAAGTAGTAGAGCTGTTAAGTGGGAAAATCAACTTAAAACATAACTTAAAAACATGACATTTGGTAAACACACTGTGATGAGTCTGAGTTACTCTTATTTTGAATGCCCAGCCAATGCCTAGCTATATAGGCAAACACAGTACGTAATACGTCAGATTCAGTTAGGAATTGAGTAACATGTTCTGTAATGCTCCACAAGAATTCAGTAAAAAGTTTAATGCAAGACTTTGCTTCATTTTATGACACACACTTCTACTTTGGCTTTATGTAGCCAAATAAACTTTTTTATACTGCATCCTGCTTGAGTGCCTTGGAATTGATTTTTAAAACTACTTTGACATCTCTGCACCAAAGAGCACCAAAGTCACATCTTGCAACACTCCAAACAAACCTTTTTAAAACTGTCTACTAACATAAATTGTCATCAGAGAGCAGTAAAGCTGGGTAGGCCTTTTGAATCAGCTTTCATTTAGATTTCAACAGGTTTAATAGGACTTGTGTAGGGCTGCAACTAACGACTATTTTGGTAGTCGACTAATCTTTAGATCAATGTTTCGATTAGTCACCGATTATCGATTATTCTTTTAGTTTTTAGTAGAGTTAAATATTGTTTTGATTTTATTCAAAATTACCCTAAAGAGTACTTAAATCAGGGGGAAAAGCCAAAAACAATTATTATTATTATTATTATTATTATTATTATTATTATTATTATTATTATTATTATTTTTATTATTATTATTATTATTGTTGTTGTTGTTCTAATATTATCATCATCTTTACAAATTGAGCATTGTG
Organism: Sardinella longiceps; assembly: GCA_027497455.2. Classification (NCBI taxonomy): domain Eukaryota; kingdom Metazoa; phylum Chordata; class Actinopteri; order Clupeiformes; family Clupeidae; genus Sardinella; species Sardinella longiceps. The sequence continues at coordinate 27,026,499 of JAODXP020000028.1, read as the reverse complement.
TTTATTTGCAACCACCATCACATACAGTGTTTCCAGTAGCCTGACTGTGAAAGCCTATATGTAGTAAAAATGGCTTGCCATAGGCACACACACGTCTTGTTTTGGGGAGCAAAAAAACGGTAAAAAGATATTTTTCTCTTTCAAGGTTGTCAGTGTGTCCACACACGCTTCATCATGAAATAGGACTTATTCCTCATTCAACACGAGTTTTTGCATGCTTAAGATGTTACATTCTGGGATTTTGGAAGACTATAAGATTGTTTAGCTGTTCAGTCTTGTTTACTTTGAGTGGTAACGTTACTGTCAGAGCAAGTGAACTTGCGATCGCTAAGCTAGGCTACTTGCGCCTATCGTCTGCACCTTGGGAATCACAGTGTTAAGGTATGTTTTTACTTGTGGTTGAAAATTAAATAGCCTAGATCAAAGAAAACTTTAACAAGAAAACCCTTCCAGTTTCTAGCATATTAGCGAGCTAGGTGCTTTGCTCATGTTTAAAACTTTTAGCTTAATGTAGGCTACCGGCAGGCTTTGCTGTTCAGCAGAGTTGCAGAGACGCAATCTGCATTGCTTCTGATGCATTACATAGGCTAATGTTGAAATTGTGCTTTCTGAAGCAGCAGCAAAATCAAAAAGTTTATTTTTGCCTGATAATAGATTTGAAATAATAGCGGTCTCAAGTTTACGAGCTATTTACGAGCAGTCTTGCTCAAATTGACCCAGGGCTTTTCTCATCATTCATGTTTATTGCAGGTATCTTAGTGGAAAGATGAGGTTACTGCCCCCAACACTTCCGGCAGGGAATTGCAGTGTTCTAAAGAGTCGAGTGAAATCTTTCAGGTCGTCTCTGCATTAGTGAAAATCAACTTTTAACATGCAAATTATATGTAGCCTCATAAATATGACGACTAGGCGACTACAAGATTTTGCGTCGACTACGTTTTATAGTCGACGTCGTCGACGTATTCGACTAATCGTTGCAGCCCTAGACTTGTGATTATGTTATGAAATTTATTTACACATACTTTGAGCCTTTGGAGAGGTAGTCAGAAGCAGGTGGCAAGCTACTGGTAGCTCCAGAGCTAGCTGCTCTGCAGATTTAGAACTGCATGCGCCTTAAATAGCACCCCCTTAGGAACCATTTTTTTAAAAAAATGACTGTCATATGTAATGAGTAATACAAAGATACATAACAGTACAAAATGCAACCGGATTCCAAAATAGTTGGGACACTTTACAAATTGTGAATAAAAACAGAATGCAGTGATGTGGAGGGTTTTTTTTCCCTTTCTTTTAGAATGATGCTAAATGGTTGCAAACTTGTAGTTCTTTACAAACTTTTAGGTTCTGAATCAGGGGGTATTTCACAAAACCAAGATAGGGGATTTAGACAGGCTTAATGGGTTATCCTGGATGAACATAGCCTTGACTTGGTTTCACAGAAGAGATCACATATAAGTTACTATGGGAATTTATACTTGGAAGCTAGCCTGCTCCTGACCAGGCTAAGTGCCAGGCTTAGTTTATTCTGATGATAATTCTGGTATCTTATTGGTTCACTCAGTTGTCACTCCAAACAGACCCTCACGTGTTAGAAGGATTCTATAATCTGTAAACTTTTCACCATTGTATTAACTCGAAAAGATGTCAGAAAATTACCATTTTGCAAAATGGCAGTTCGTTTTACAATTATTATATTTTACAATAATTATTTATCATGTTAAACATTGCTTCCTTATTGTTTATATTCGTATGATAAGAAGAAAGCTGCCAAAGTAGAAATGTGGGACATATTGGCTAAAATATCTGCCATATATTCGTTGAGAAAGACGATGTAAAGTTTTATTGTTTCAGTGGCGTGCTTTTAAAAGAAACAAACTATGTCGCGTTGCAAGATGAGGACGCAATCACAGGTGGGAGCATACGTATTTGTGCAGTGAGCTGTCTGCCACGCCTTCTCTCTAAAGTTTGCAAATGCTATTGAATTTCCCGTCTTTAGTATAAATAGTTTTGCTTCCTTGTAAGCGTCAGGCAATTACACTTGTTTTCTTCACGCAAACTATTATATGACATGCGTGTTTCAAATTCACACCGCGAGTGAGTTTGTTGAAAAACGAGCACGCGCGTGCATGCAGAATTACTTAGACCCGGCTTGACCTAGACGCCTCAACTCATCCGTGCTTGACGTTCATGAAACGTTTTGAGCTTGTTTACCTAGAAGACGCTTGGTCAAGCCCCGTCTTCGTCACTTATCTTGGATCTACTTACTCTGGTTTTGTGAAATACGCCCCTGTTCTGCATAATATTTTAGACCAGTGTATTTTGAAAAAATGCTCTTCTTCTCCTTCTCATGTCCTTTTTAAACAAACTGGTTATTATACTGCCTAAAAAAAATGAAGACAGCATACGCATAATAGTTTGAAACCCAGTGTATACACAGAGGGGTTACCCGTTATCAGTCTGCACAGTTAATATTAAACAAGCAGTCCCATAAAAAGACTCGCATAAAAACCACATGTTCAAACAAGTATTTACAGCACAAACAAATGTCTTCCTTTTCGAAATTAACTCTGGTTCTTACCTTGATTAATGGCCAAGATCTTGGAGTGGAAGTTCTTGGCGTTAGGCCGGCGCACCATGTGTTCCTCAATGGGTAGCCGCGCCATACGAACACCAGCTGCCAAAGCTTGTGAGTACGTCATTTTCTGCATGGGAGCATAGAGTTAACCTTTTACATTACGATTGTACTAGCGGGGAATTTTATTTTGTGCAAGAATCCAAGTATACAAATCTAAGTAGAATCAAACACAGGTTCTGGGCCATTTCTTAAAGGTGACAGAATGAATCAACGGAGTATTGTACCTTGTTTTCTGATGTTAAAATACAATATATTCAATTGTATTTTGCCAAAAAGATCATCAAGTGATATTTTACTATCCTAGTTAACATCTCATATTTACAATGTGTATTGAAATGTTTTTTTTTTTTTGCCTAAACAACGCCTCACTCAGGCCACCTTAATTGAACTGCAATGGCATTGTGTTATTTGACATCATTTGTAGGCTTTGTTCTGATTCGCCCATGATTTGGTGGCTTTATCTAAATGTAGGGAAGAGGGAAGAACCATGCCTCAAGTTCATGATGGCTCTTTGACCATGCACAACCTCTCTTAATTCATCAAAGCCAATGCAAACGTAGTTTTCCATTCTATGTCTCCTTTCAACAAACTGTACCCAGGAAGAACCAGGGGCGTATTTCACAAAACCAGAGTAGGTAGAACCAAGATAAGTGACATAGACGGGGCTTGACCTAGCCTCTTCTAGGTAAACAAGCTCAAAATGTTTCATTTACGTCAATCACGGATGAGTTGAAGCGTCTAGGTCAGTCGGGTCTAAGTAATTCTGCATGCACGCGCATGCTCGTTTTTCAACAAACTCACTTGCGGTGTGCGTTTGAAACACACATGTAATAAAATAGTTCACGTGAAGAAAACAAGTGTAATTGCCTGACGCCAACAGGGAAGCAAAACTACATGTATTTATATCAAAGACGGAAATGCATTAATATCTGCAAAATTAAGCGAGTAGGCGTGGCAGACAGCTCACTGCACAAATACGTATGCTCCACGTGTGTTGGCGTCCTCATCTTGCAACGTGAAATAGTTTATTTTTTAGTAAAAGAACGCCACTGAAACAGTATAACTTTACATCGTCTTTCTCAACGAATCTATGTCAGATATCTTGGCCAATATGTCCCACATTTCTACTTTGGCAGCTTTCTTCTTACCATACGAATATTAACAATAAGCAAGCAATGATTAACATGATAAATAATAATTGTAAAATATAATACTTATATAAATACTAAAACGAAATGCCATTTTGTAACATGGAGATTTTCTGACAGCTTTTCAGGTTAATACAATGGTGCAAAGTTTACAGATTACAGAATCCTTCTAACATGTGAGGGTCTGTTTGGAGTGACAACTGACTGAACCAATGAGATTATCATCAGAATAAACTAAGCCTGGCACTTAGCCTCGTCAGCAGCAGGCTACCTTCCAAGTATAAATTCCCATGGTAACTTATACGAGATCTCTTCTGTGAGACCAAGTCAAGGCTATGTTCATCCAGGATAACCCAGTAAGCCTGTCTAAATTGGTTTTGTGAAATACCCCACAGAGCACAATAAATTCTGCAAATGCTTTATTGGTCTGAAGTCATTTGAAGGGGACCACAATGCTTTGCCAGCATGCTTGCACAGTCATGGATACCCTTGATGTTACTAGCATCTTATGACTGGAACGGAGGCAGGAGAATTCCCATTGAAATGATGAAATAAATACAAAACCAACTCATGCAGAGTTTTGGTTAACATTCTGCCAATGTTTAAATGTTTATCTAAAGTGGAGAGGAGAAGAAACATTAGGCTTGGACACTGATACATGTTTTGTTTTTGATTTAACCCTGACAATTCATAGTAAATTATACAATGCATACGGCTTAAAGTACAGACTATAAACCACTGGTCTCAAACTCCTGGAGCGTGGGCCACATCTGGCCTGGGTTCAGCCCAGTTCTGGCCCGCGACTTGATGTCAAAATAATAATGCAATTCAGCCATTCCCAGGCGCCTATGCCATGCGCCCAGATAGCTGCACCCTTCTTCTCACACTACTTGTGGAGTTTTAATCACAGCCATCACATGCATATCATGGGAATCGCCACAACCTGGCCTTTCCAGCAATGCAAGTCACTAGATTCTGTGATGAATGGTTCAAATAATAGGCCTTGAGATCTACCTCCATGTCATAACCATGATTTTCTGTATAACATCGCACAAATTATTAACTCCCACATGGCAGACCGCATATCATACGATAGACAGGAGATTCTACTGATTAAAATGGTGTATAACATTACTCTGTATGATAAGTGATTCCTGTGCAATCTGATCTTGAAATTTCAGCATTGTCTCCAACCTCATCCCAAAATAAATAATTCAGGAGTATCGGAATTTGTTTTCAGCTCCCTGTTTGTCAGGACACTGTAGACCTCATTTCAGGGCCCAGAACAACGATAGAGAGGAAAATAATGCATATTTTATTCAGAGAATAGTCATAAAATATGAAAATGTATAAAATACAGAGGATGATGTTGCTGAGACTTTGGGGTAATCTCCTATGGCAGTTGCTGACCTTCCTCTCCAAGGTCCCCATGATGGAGATTGGGTCCTCATAGACAAGAAGCAGCCAGTATTCTTGGCAAATACCATGCTGGTATCCACGCCTCAAACCTGCCTAGAAGGCCTGGTCAGTACACTGCTTTTAACCAAGTGCTGGCAAGTTGCCTGCACAGATGAAGTGTCCTGTCAAACACCTTTTCCAAGCTCTTCACTGGCTGAGAGACCCTAACCTTCTTCACCACATCACCTTCACCACCAACAACTTGGACTTGACTCATTAAAAGTTCTTCCAAGCCCACCGGACAAGTCTTTCTCGCCTTTGCACGATTCATCTGCATCCTGGCATAGACTCTCTGGTGACTGTCAGATCATTCATAAACACTCTGATTGGTAACTTGTGGATCCCCAACCCCAAATTGATGGTGGCCTGCCATAGTCTAAATATGGAATGAGAAATATGAAAGAAACAAAAAACACATACCGGCATTTCAATTTGTCTCTTTTGTCTGATTTCTTTTAATTACTTCAGTATCGCCAAATCAGGCCTGTTTTGGGGTGAAAAAACATTACATAAAGGGGTCATTCCATGCAAAATCAACCAGTGGCTGCTGTCACATTCTCTAAAAACTCTGCCCTAATCACCTACTGTGTAACTTTAAAGGCCACCGCACACCGGTTCCGACACAGTGCTGAGCACTCTGCTTCCAACAATCTATTCCATTGTTTTCAATGCAACCCCGCACACCAGCGCCGAACCTTTCCACCATCGATTGTGAATTACAATTGAAGTCTATTTTGTCGGAGCCGTCCATTGACCCCCAGTGTTATTTCTCATGCTACTGGGCTAGGTTCGTTGCGAAATTGTCAGATTTGAAAGTGCTCCGCAATGCTGTCGGAACCGGTGTGCGGCCGTCTTAAGCCTTCCTAGGCCCAACAAGTCTCCATTATGGTGGCAATACTTGTACACACCCACTAACACAGCACACGCCCAGCCAAACAGCGATGACCCATGACCACCAGGACTAAGCGAGTTACATTTTGATTCTAGAATCAAATACATTTTGTGTAATTGTACTGGTCATTACAGATGTTCTCAAGCCTACTTATTCCATCAGTTTCAAGGGCATTGGGGTTTATAAAAATTCTGTTTGCTTGTTTGCTGCAGTCACTCTAATGTAGATATCATGACTATTATATGACTTGCTATTGAATCAACTGGTTTACGATTGAAAACAGGTCTCTAGAGAGGTTTCTAGGGAACTAATATTATACTGTACATTGCAGCTCCTTGGTTGATTTTATCCAAGTCAAATATTACACTGCAATGTGAATATGCCAAATCTGTGTGAATGAGAAAGCATTTGCCAATCAAAACCAACCAACATCTACTGCAACCATTAACTTAATTTTCATGTTCGATATTTATCTTGTTAATTAGCTAGTTTGAAAATGGTCACCAAGAAAACTCCTCTCTTTAAATGAATAATTAAAATAGTATTTCTGTACACAGGTTGGATGCATCTACATTCCAAGTTCATGTAGGGGAGTCCATGACAGTTGGAATGAAATGGAAGCATTACAGGCCTAACCAGAAAAAGTGACTCAGAAAGTTCTGTGGAAAACACTCACCAACCGACCCAAGAGACCCCTGGCTCTGCAGACTTGACAATCATGTCTAGCCACAATACTGTGCTGCCTCTCTTAAGCTCAAAGCCTGAGTCACCACTCCAGTATGTTCTAGACACCCTGGCATGCCAGAGATTCAGATTCTTGAGCACTGATGCTGTTGACAGAAACTCAAACAAACAGTCATAGCATATGTTATGACAGTGTTCAATACTGCTTAATGTTGTATGCCACAATATTCATGCAACAGCTTTTGCTTCTGTCTATTTTCCATAATTTATAAGAAATGGATGATTAAATAATTATTAGGAGCATGACTTTAAAAGATAAAAGCTTCTTAAACGGAAAGCTCAGTGTCATATCTTTTGAAAAATTAAAGGAAGATACTTGAAATTACCCTAATGAAAAAATGTGTCACCTGAAGACTGTTTCTGAAGCAGTATTGCAATATGTGTGTAATATTCTGAAGCAGTATTGCAATATGTGTACTGCAGTGAAATACTATGTAGATCAGTAATACGGTAAATAAAGCTGCTTTTTACATACTGCAGTACAATGCATGAATTTGTTTTTGTTTGTTTTTTATAAATATTTCAAAATTCAGGAGTGGAGCATCTAAGCACATTCACAGGTTTCTCATTGGTAACTCAAAGATGACTACTCTGGCCTAATTCAGCAAAATGCTCACACACACAAAAAATTGTAATTTTCCATCAAGTATTAAAAAATAAAACTGAGGGATCTTCCACCAGGACTAAGTGGATGAGTTTTTCTATGGCACTGCTACTTTTTGTGGTCAGATGAACCCTCAACAATGTTAATTAGCTAGGCTGACTAAATAAATGTTACACAGACTTTTCAATAAATGTCTTTTCTTCGCTAATTATCCTCATACTCACTTCAAAAGCTTACTTTCCTTGGAAAAAAATAGAAAAAATGGTTTGGGAATTAGCCAGCCAGCCCTGAGCGGGAATTTGGGACAGGTGTTGACAGGCTTTGTCCTAAAAGAGATCATCAACTTGACAGGACTATTTTGTCCTCCATCTCTGCCAATTTCACACACTCTCTCTCACTCTCACTCTCTCTCTCTCTCTCTCTCTCTCTCTCTCTCACACACACACACACACACATCACATGCAACTCCTTTCAGTCTAATCTGCGTGTTTGTGGATGGGCTACTTCTCAAGAACTATCTAGTTTCATGGGAGTTAATCTCAACTGTCAGGGATTTCACTTGCAACATTTTTGCTGGAGTATTGCCAGTAAAGGGAGTGAAAGACTCTTATACACAAATGGCCTGGGTTACCATGGGAATTTATACTGGGAAGCTAGCCTGCTCCTGACCTGGCTTAGTTTATTCTGATGATAATTCTGGTATCTCATTGGTTCAGTCAGTTGTCACTCCAAACAGACCTTCACGTGTTAGAAAGATTCTACAATCTGTAAATTTTGCATCATTGCAATAACTTCAAAAGCTGTCAGAAAATCTTCATTTTGCAAAATGTCATTTTGTTTTACAAGTAATTCATTTTACAATTATTATTTATCATGTTAATTATTGCTTGCTTATTGTTAATATTCATATGATAAGAACAAAGCTGCCAAAGTAGAAATGTGGGACATATTGGCCAGGATATCTACCATAGATTACTTGAGAAAGACGATGTAAAGTTATACTTTTTCAGTGGTGTGCTTTTAATAAAAAAAATACTACTTCACGTTGCAAGATGAGGACGCAATCACATGTGGGAGCATACGTATTTGTGCAGTGAGCTGTCTGTTTGCAGATGCTATTGCATTTCCCGTCTTTGATATAAATAGTTTTCCTTCCTTGTTAGCCTAAGTCAATTACACTTGTTTTCTTCACACGAACTATTTTACAACATACGTGTTTCAAATGCACACCGCGAGTGAGTTTGTTGAAAAACGAGCACGCGTATGCATACAGAATTACTTAGACCCGGCTTGACCTAGACGCTTCAACTCATCCGTGCTTTACGTTCATGAAACGTTTTGAGCTTGTTTACCTAGAAGAGGCTAGGACAAGCCCCGTCTTCGTCACTTATCTTGGATCTATTTACTCTGGTTTTGTGAAATACGCCCCTGGTCAGGAGCAAGCCCCCCCAGGGGTGGGGACCTTTGACATCTAAACTACTCAAAAAGCTGTCCATGCAAAATGCAAATTGCATCCATTTTGTGTTTTTCCTGAAAAAATTTGAGAATCAACTTAATTAAATTGCTGTGGCCTAAGTTTGGCTGTGCTACTTACATGGCTTTAGAATCAAAAGAATATATATTTTTTTGCATTTCTGTATGTTTTTTCACATTTTGTTCCTAAATGTGCAAAAATGTTACACAAATCTGTCTCAATGTACTGAACCCAACCTTCTGTATGCTTTCATCCACCAGGCCGCCTAGGATGTAGACTGTCTCATCATCAACAGACACCAATGCTGAAACACAATAAAACACAGATATCCTTATCAGTCAATGGGTTTCTCTGTCTCTCCCTTTTAAGACACTATCTCTCTCTCTGTCTCTCTCTCACATTCACACTCACACACACACAAAACAGAACCATGTATTCAACTTGACTCTGACAAAAAGCAAGAAACACAGCGCTCTCCCCTGCTTTGTTTGGATAATCTTAAAGTTGCGCAGATGACCTCACAATTTTTCTAGTCTTCATTTACTCTTATTCACATTTCAAGCAATGACAAACAAACAGAAGTTTCCGCAACTGCCTTCGTCAGTGTGTGACAAGGTACTGTACACCTTTGCTATATCAAATCTGCACTTCTTCAGTAATCCCTCTTCTTAAAGGCTGGTATTACCTTAGGGCTGTTAGAACTTGCTGTGTAAGTCAATGTTCCCGCATGCAAGTCTCAGTGTTTTCTTTAGACTTATTGCAGCATTACGCATGTCAAAACAAATGATCATGGTGGTCTCCACAAGGTCAGATCACAGCAATGACTCGTCAAAAATACCCATTGTTGTTGTCAACATTTCATCTTGCAGTCACTGTTTTTTTCACGTGATTGCATGACAGCCATGATGGATGCATGCATGCATGTGTTGTCAGCAACAAATAAATGGTTTGTGCTATTTGGCTGCAACCAGTGTCATACCATAATTATTATCTTTTTATCTTGCTTCACGTTATTGCCAGGCAAGCCCTCTGCAATTGACATACTACATCCTTGGGTCCTTGGCTCAGTGTGGAATGGAACAAGTTCAATAAACTGCTCTTACAGAAAAAACCTGACTCGACTGCCTGGATGGCATGGATGACTATTAGAGGACACATTTTAGTAGCCCTGTACCTTTTTCAGCATCGGGTGTCAAATAGATCACATTTTCAACAGAAAACAAGTCCAGCCAACTCTGCTCAGTCATCTCCATCTAACACAGCGAGGGAGAGATAGATAGAGAGAAAGAAAGAGAGATTGGTGAACTTGATATTGAAATTGATTGAAAGGAATTGTCCTGAATCTGACAATATCAGAATGAAGATGGTGGGGTACACTAAACATTTATACTGTATCTGACAGCTTTATTTACATGGTGTCAATAATCTATTTGAAAAGAATGCTTTGCATGCTTTGACCCATTTTATATCACTTATATGGAGTGCAACATTTGATAAGGAGAAAATAGGCGAATGTCTGGCCAGTACAATCGAGAAAAAAGGCTGCAGGTTTAAAATCAATTTACCAGGACCCAGGCAGCAATGGAGAGGATTACGATGCAACCCTGTATCTATTGCACCTCCATTCCTCTTTTTCCTTTTTTTTTTACCAATTGTAGTCATACAATATCCCACCATCATGATTCTTAAATTGCCAGAGTCCAGATATCCCCCTCTATCCAAATATGAAATTATATTCATATTATATTCATACTTTTAATGGTTATTAATAACAAGTTAAGCTAGTGGAATCATCCTGAAAATCCTAGGGTTAGCTTATAGGGTTAAGTGTTGTACAGACTATTTTTGGAACCTGATAAGCCATATGATAACATTAAAATGTATAGTCTGGCCATGATTGATAGACCAAACTCAATCCTGGGCGGAATCAGCAGTTGTCTTACAAATTGTCTCTGCATGCAATAGGATAGCCTTACAACCAATCAGAGGAATGAACAAGATGTCAAGCACCAATTCAAAAGCCCACTTGTCTTGCCAAACCCGCTCAATGCCTCTCTAAACAAACAGAGTGATGGACTGGTTAACACCAATAGTGTCCGACCAATCACAAGACCAACAAAGACCATACAACTCGTTGCTAAACGTACTTGCTGAACAAATCTATTTGTTGCTGCGAGGGTATGTCTTGATTTCTAGGCTAATATTTTTGTTCAGCAGCCACATGTTTCTACTAACCACATAATCATGGAAGCCATCATTCATGCGCAGGCATTCAGTGTACAACAGGCTGCCTGGCTGAAACTCTGTCAGGTACAGATGGAACGGATGCTGGGCCTTCCGGTTGCTTCCATAGAGCCTACGGATTTGTCCTGCCAACCGGCTTGACTCCTAAAGAGGACCAAAAACAGAGCTTGAATATGCTATTGCATTGCTGTGATGGATGAGTAGAATCAGAACATTAGGCTGTTATGGATACTTAAACAAAAAAACATGCTCAAACATCTCATGGGCTTCGTCAAAGTTGTCAACCACTTGAGTGGACTACTGTAATGGGGTAAATAACCCGAGGTTTGTTCAGATTCATCTAACAAACACATTTGCCTTAAAGGAGAGGTGTTGTTAGATTGTTTAGGACCGAAAGTATATTGAAACATCACAAAAAGTTTGAATATTTACTGAGGTGCAGGAGCCAAAGAAGACTGTTTGCTGGTTGTAGCTTCTGGGTGCATCAAGCTAGGTCGTTAGTGGCAATCTGTGCAATTATCTGTGCAAAGTTTTCAAAGCCTCATTCATATTGTTGGGTCCTTCCATGTCAATGATCACAATGAAGTTTCTTTCTAATTCTTTCTCATCATCCCTTTGGCATTGTGTGAGCACTGAGAGTCAAAACATTTAGATATTTTGTAACTTTGGCAGAGGACCACTGAAATATCCCTTATGTGCACCATGCACCTTAACTCAGCCTTCAATGACATTGTTGAGAAAAATCACTTACCCACAAACACTGCGTTGCATTTTTTTTTTTCAACAAACTTCTTTGTTGATTTTTCTATTCAATGATGATGCATGCTACTTTTTAATCATCAAAAAAGTATTTCAGGCTGTATAAATAACTATTTTTTTCATTTTTCAATAATCACAAAAAATGCATATCATATCAAGCATGATAGGTTGTAAGGCTTCTGTTTTCCTTGCAGGACGGACAAATTGTTCAGTACATGAGACAGCAAAACAGTCACAAATCTCGATACCACCCCCGCTTCAACAGTTGTACATTTTCAGTTCTCTACAATCTATTATGTTTTGAAACTACCCCAGCCCGATCAGACATTGTTCGGCGTCAAGAGTTGACCAAGCAAGTGGTGCCAATGCAGCCCAAAAGAGGAGAACCAGGGAGTCGTGGTTGCTAGTTAGCCATCTGTACACAAACTGGGGACTAATGATTCCAGACACCCAATGATTCCAGAAACATCACTGACGATGTGTCCAGTTAGCCTGACATAGCCCGACCATAATACTGCTGTTCATCCGTATTCATGGTCTGGAGGTTCTTTAACCTGGCGCGATTATACTGCCGGAGGGAGGGCATTCACTTTTGGTTTGAAACAATTGGACAGCTCGTCTAATCAGCGTCGCTTATTGGCCGGTAGACTCTCTACCGATATAAACACGCCCAAGAGGACCGTTCCCAGACCATGGATACGTATGAACATTCGTATTATGGGCGGGCTATGTCAGGCTAGTGTCCAGTTGCATCAGCAGATGTATTTACATAGTTTAATCATTTGGAAACAGTGTATTTTGAGTGAGTGGCAACAATTCTGTTTTCCTCCTTCTTATCATTTTTCAATTAAATCCAAGTAAATTTGTAGGCCAACATGTTTTGATGCTTAAAAAGTGGTATTCACGGTCACTGCATAGACTATCCTAGAAAAATGAACTAAGACACCGCATAATAATTAGGAATGCAGTGTATAGCCCATGTTTAAAAATTCACTATGACACCCTCCCATTTTTTATTTATTTTAGTGTTGTCAAAATTAGCTGATTAATCACGCGATTAATCAAAAAAATTTAACTCAGATTAAAAAGAATAACTCAGATTAATCCTGATGGATATGGTTCCACTTTCATGGCATGTATTATGTTCAATTTCATATAGAAAATGGCTTAAACTATACAAAGATTATGGCCTAGCTCCTGACTGTCCAACAACATGTTTGGGGAAAACTTGGGGGTAGGGAACAAGTGTATTTTGCCCCATTTGAGAAGAACAAAGCCAACTATCAGAGCAAAAGGATCCAACATACTCTAGCATCCAACTTCTTACAGGAGGAAATGAGTTGTGATTATAAGTGATTAATCACGATTAATCATCGCAAAATGTTGTGATTAATCAGATTAATTTTTTTAATCATTTGACAGCACTAATTTATTTATTTATTTATTTTACAGTAGACCAAATATTTCTCTACCAACAAGTGCATTATTTTATTAGTTTACTAGTATAGGATTTTTTCAGTAAAATTTGTGATGGCCATGTAGAAAGATTTTCAGAATTTGGGTGAAAGGAAACAGAATGTCTCCTTACTGAGTGGTTGATCTTGTTTACCTTCTGCATACCACCCCCAAATGTGTAGAACTGTCCTCACTTCTGAAAACTCCCACTTACTTAATACAGCGGCGAGTAGCCTATGGAGAGTCTCTTGAGACATTTTTCTGGACTTTAGTGACTAAACTGCCAATTGCTGTGCATTCCTGTGTGTGAGTGAAAATGAAAGAAGAAAAAAAAAAAAAAAAAAAAAAACAACAACTGTTGATTGGTTAATGGGTTAATGGGAAAGATTACTCACTTTATGGGACATACTATCTGCCATACTGAGATCCACACATAACCTTGGCCCTGACAATCTGGCTTCGGACAGACGTTCTTTGGTGATCGCCTTGAGAACCCGCTTGCTGAGCTGTAAAGTGTCTATAGAGAACAGGCACTGAATAAGCACAAATTTTCATTTTCAGAAGGGTAAATGAGTGGCATGATCATAAAACAATAACTGGCACAATGATCTCTAGAGCTGGTGGCTTGGACCATTCTCAGAAACTGTGTCTATTCTGAACCATAATGGCTGAAACGTCAAATGGGTTAGTTCTGTTATCACCTTTCTCGACGAAGCTAGTCTGATTCTGTTTTCTTCTTTGTTTTTCTTCCTTTCTATTCATCTTTTTGGCTGCCAGCCTCTTTTCCCAGTTTCGCTGCTTCCTCAAAACGTTTTTCTGCAAACACATGGTCAACAACTTTAGGACGGCCAACTTCAACCTTAAGCTGAACTAAACTGCCCATGAACTGCCACAAACCAAACTGCCCATGGGTAAACACCAAAGCAAACACCCTCACATCTGCAAACTTCGAGTAGTCTATCAAAACTTAGATTTGTGTCTCTCCACTGTAACGTTACGGTTATTTTTCGTAAGGGAACAATGAGTGAGCCTACAGTTTGTGTACATTTTAACGTTAGGATGAATCACTCACAGAACAACTCGTCACGTTATTTAGTTCTTCGGTTGAGGTCGGTTCCAAGTCCATATCGATTTGCAACAGCTCGAAAGTTTCGGTAAGTAGATGTTCTTGGGCCATAGAGTCATTCATAAAAAAATCGGTTTAGGCTACTTGGTAAAATATTAAATCGTATGGCTACGGACAGTCGTTCGATCCGTCAACGTCAAACTTTCCGATGTTGACTTGAAACATTGGTAGGCCTATTAATTTCTAAACGAATTCAAATGTAAGTACTTCCTTTCAGTTTTCATAAAGTGAACACCAATAGGAGTATTGGCAAATTACAAAACTTTATAAGAGACGTCTGAAGGATTTAAAATATCACCAGTTACAACCTCGTGGACTGTGGTAGTAATAAACAATGTCGCGGTTAGATGACGCATCTTGCCAGGCTGGGCGCGTTCGAGATGATCAGGCCGCCTGCGCAGCGCTGCACAGTCTCTGTCTTACCAGTAAACCATCTTTACTGATCAAAATATGATGTCCGTCTTCCTTCCTCAACCAAGATTTATTGAATGGAGCTTGCATGGAGTGTGGAGTGCCTATGGAGTGTGGAGCGTGGATGGAGTGGAGTGTGGATGGAGCATGGAGTGTTTGAGTTAGTGGTGTGGATCACTGACCTCAAAAAAAGAAAGTTCTTTTTTTGAGGTCAGTGGTGTGGATGGAGTGTTAAGCTAACTCAGGCAAGGAACCATAGCTATAGAACCTAGTCCTCTTTATAATTCTGTGCAAGGAACTCTAATGATGTAACAGCAATACACCCCTCCAAAATGATATCAAGTTAATACTCTTAGGCCTACAGTCATTGAATTAATATCAAGTTCTCAAGTAGGCTAATACTTATGGGCAATTCCAGCGTTATCGACAGAGATGTAGCCTAGTAACGAAGAATAACTATTTAAGTAGCCTAATAAAATGCAGTATCTGTACTTTTACTGGAATATTCTTTTTTCTCATACTTCCACTTCACTACATTTTTTGATGAATTTAATACTTCTACTTCGTTACAATTTTGATGTGCTGATTAGTTACTTGTTACTTTTATTAAAAATGTTACAAATCATACCACATCCAATGATAGCCTATCAATGCCAGACCAGACCATCACCACCCCAGGGGGTCAAGAACGCGCAGATTAGCGGCGGCACTTTAGCATCGCCATACTTAAGTATGGAGTCACAATCCGAACCATGGCAGCGCATGCACGATAGTCATGCTGGGCACGAGCACTCATGTACTTACAAGTTGGTGGGCGGTTACATGCGAAATGTTATTTCTCCAGGGAGAGTAAAAGCAATATTTCATGATCTCTGGTTAGTCTTTGCTTATTTCTTGAGGAGCTTGTGAAAAAAGTGTACTGTCATGAATGCTATAAAAACTTCAGGCACGTTCTCGACTGAACTTTCTTCCTCGTGTTGTATTGTAAACAATCTAGGTGCATTATCACCACCGTCTGGACTGAAGGACTACTGTTTTTGCAAAGAGATTCAACGTGAGTCCATGCGTCATTTCCAACTTTGGAACTTTGCGCATGGGCAGCATGGGCATGGCCTGGTCTGTTACCTCCAGTGTTCACAATGGCGTTGACTGTCAATTCACCGCATTTACTAGCCTAGCCTCGGCCATTCAGTTCTATGGAGGGCGGGACTTAGTCGTTGTATCCAGTTTATATATAACCTCCTTTTCATTATCATTATTGGGCGATTCAGTGGTATAAGAGACCTCATGCTCCCCTTCGACCTTTCGCAGCACTGAATGCAGTCAATTGGGAACGATTAGAAAGGGTCAGTCTACTGCTCCATATGGAAGTAGACCACCAAGCTCTTTAACTTCGAATGATTGTAGTGAGGGGAATGGTGGTGACCATCCCTGGCCCAAACAAACTATTTCAGCCAAATATGTTAAACAATATGCTATTCAAACTTTTGACTGCTTTCTTTATTATACACAGTACTTCTACTTTTACTTTCAGTACTTGAGTAGCAATTTTTAAAATACTTTAACTTGCAGTAAAAAAAAAAAAAGAATACTTTAGTACTTCCACTTAAGTATGGTGTTAAAAGAACACTTCTATTTCTACCCAAGTCATTTTTTTGATATGGTACTTTTACTTCTACTCCACTCCTCTATTCCAGTACTTTATAGAACTCTGGTTATCGTGACATTTTCATGCATTATTGATGAACAAAATGCCACATAACCTCCGCAAACCTAGCAGTATTTCACAATTTTGTTCATATTCTTATGCAAACTCCATGGCTGAATATAGGCAAACACAAAAAATGAATTTCATGTTTTACAATGAGAATATGAGTCTTTCAATTTGCGTTATGGACGTGACAAACTTTTGAGAGAGAGAGAGAGAGAGAGAGAGAGAGAGAGAGTAGTTTTTGCTGTGAAGTGTGTGAAATTTCTAGAGAAATGTAAATATTACTACATTCGTACCAAACAGGACACCTCAGTAAAAACAGAGAAAGACTTAATTTCAAATGTAAATGTAAAAAAGTTGGTTTTCATTGGGAGAAATGGTGTTATGGACATGACAGTTAAGGATGTGATGTCTGGAAAAACCTTCCAAAACGATACAAAACAATTGTGAATGGTGGATTATAACCTGTAACGACAGAAATAGTAGTATAACAATAAAAAATAACTGATAGCATCGCAGCTTTGTGTGTGTTATCACCCAGTTATGCCCATTATAAGCCCCTCCATAGACTTACATTATAGCTGAATAGGGTAAACATTTTAACAAACAGATATCCTTTCGAAACTTGCTCAGTTGAATATTTACATCAAGACGATACTTTTTTGTATTGCAAGTTTTCTGAAAGAGTTTGTACGTCCATGTAGATGAGACTTGAAGTTTTAAGGTGAGGTTTACTTTTTCGTGGAATTGCCCATATATATATATATATATATATATCTCCGCTCAAGCCTCTTAGGTGCTCACAGTAGGCTACTGGAGCACAGAATCAACAAAGCCAGCTGGGCTACTTCTTTCAGACTACATTGTGGACTATACTGTACACCTGTGCAAATAGCATCTGCCATATGGTATTTGGCAAATAAAATTGAATTGAATGAAATTAAGTTGTTTGACTGGACCTAATTGTTGTATAGAAATAATTAGATCATGCAAACATGGATTACTCCAGCACATTCTGCATTAAGTAAAAAAGCAGAACATCTTAAGATATAAAATAGAAAAAATATTGAGTCAAATATTAATTTGAGTGTTTATTTTATTTTCTCTTAACAGAATACTTGGCCTTTACAAAAAAGGCTAAACCATGAAATTAGTGAAATGTTACACACTGGACTGTTACGGACATTTTACATACAGAAATAAGTTACAAACATTGTGTACTTCTTACAAAGAACAAATCTAGACAGTATTCAAATCTGACTTTGGTCATTCAAGATATTATGAAACTTGATTGGACAGCATCAAAGGAGAGCAACCAACTCCTAATGTCAGCCATTGCTCACATTTGTCATGTAAGATAACGTTAAAGTGTAAAGTTTGCTTAGACCAGCATCACAGATGTGTTCAGAAAAGCAGTTCTTCATACATAAAAATTGTTTGCCTGGACAAACCCTCAACCTGCTTTGCTCTCAATAAGTTTTAAGACATTACATTACATGCATTACTTTAAAGCGTGTACTATAAGCACATTTTAAGGAGGAGCTGTTGTCTACTAAGTGGGTATTGAGCTGTGATGGTGCATTGATACAGATGAAAAGAACCAGGTGTTTTGTCCTGAACTTAAAGAAGAAATCCAGTGTAAATCAATCCATATCCCTGTCGTTAAAACTCACCAAGTGCTAAGGTAAGAAAAAGAACAAGAAAATGTAATACAACATAGATTGAGCTGTGACCCGGCAACTAACACTAAGTGAATGGGGCATAACAACTTACTTTCAGTTTCATTTCATTATGCCCCATTCAGTCAGCATCAGTAATCAGCTTGTTTTTTTGGTCTATGTAACATCAAATTTTCTCGTTCTTTATCTTAAAGACAGCATTCAGGTACATGCAACAATAGGGCTATTGACTTATTCAAACAGAATTTCTCCTTTAACCTCTCAGCTGTGCCTCCTTCTCCATCACATAGCGGACCAGCTTCCGCACCCACGCAGCCCGAGGATTTAGGCAGATCTTCTCACCAGACATCAAACGTGCACTTTTTGGAAAACAGACAGACAGACAAATACACCCATGTCGTTTAGAACAGGACTCAGAACTTTACATTCCTTTCTAATGGATTTGCACACAAACACGAAGTCTTGGAATTACGTAGACTTGCCGAATACAGTTTTAAAACAAAGAAAGTTCCATTTGTCTAAATACCTACATGACCTCAGTGATTGGGCAGTGCGGACCTCGGGTAAGAATCTCAACACTCCGCAGTCGCTCCTGTGGGATGACCCGGGACTCATACTCAAGGCAGAGACAATGGCCATTGTAGCCTTTACCTAATGCCGACATGCCTAGGGAACATTTTAATTCAGATCCAGAAATTACCATACACTTCATTCTCAATCAGTATCCTCAACATCTCTGCCATTGTGGAAACTAAACACACACACACACACACACACACACACACACACACACACACACACACACACACACACACACACACACACACACTGTTTTGCCAATACAGTAAATTTAAAAATACATGTTTGTTTGTGGCTAATCCAAGAATTACAGTACAGTATATGGAAAGCGTCTGTAGTCGGCATCACTTCATTCATATTTATCATATGTTAGCCACTAATACATTCCTAACATGGCTTTTTCACTGACTTGTAAGGCATGTGTATGAGGTTATACTTATTCTCTTCTGGCATTTAGAACTCATTAATACGTATAGATCAAGGCCTACTAAGTCATTATTGAAGTTATATAAAGAATAAAGGCCTAATTCATCATGAATAAGATATTTGTGAATAAATACCAAATGACTGATGTTTCTTAACACATACCTTTCAAGTCACTAACCCAGTCATTATTTAAGTGTCTATCAAAGCCTAACATGTGATCCTTCAAATAAAGTGTTACCTGGTAGTCTCACTACTTACCACTTACAGCAATGATCAAGGATCCAGTCAACAGCAAAATCAGAAGAGCCTTCATTGTAAAGTGTGTAAAACACGTATGAGGTATAGACAAACAAAATACACTTGGACAATATAAAAGGACCTCTCTATCTAAGCTTTGTTATGCTATATGGCACAATGGCCCCTTCATCATCTTATATACAGTATAAAGTAGTCATGTGATCAAAATGACATAGCATATTTATTACCAAAAATCCCATTTGTTGTTATGTGAGGTTGCATGTGTTTGTTTCACTATTGGCATGTGTTTTTTTTTTTTTTTTTTTTTGTGGCGGTGGAGAACACACGAGTTTCCCTTGTGTATGTGTGCAAACATAAGACAACACTGCACACTGTGTGTGTGTGTGTGTGTGTGTGTGTGTGTGTGTGTGTGCGTGTGTGTGTGTTATAAAGACACAAAGTTTCAGTTGCAACATTTCACGTCTTGATCAGCAGGCAGTCATGTGGATAACATTCCCCTCACCACAGGACTAACCAGATGTAGTAAAGGAACACATAAATGTTAATCCCAATATCTTCCTTAAATCACACAGTAAAAAACACACAATCTGAACCAATATAAACACATCGGCTACAGTTGTCAGTGTTAGGACCAACAATACTGTTATTCTTGTAAACACAGAAATGGGAAGAGGAACTCCCTTGACGTTGTGCAATGGAATTGCTTTTAGAGACAGATGTGCCTGCAAAACAAAGCAAGGCAAGTATAAAGTAGAGCCCTCAGGATTAAAGGAGAGATTTGATGTGATAAGGACCCAAAGTATAATGCAACATCATAAAAAGTTAGGATTGCCGAGAGCAGAATTTTGATACATTTATGCAGGCCGAAGAAGACCACTTGCTAGTTGAAGCTTCCAGGGGCACCCAGATAGGTGTCTGCGGCCAAATTGCTGTTTCAAACCATAGAAAGGCTCAAAATAGCCCCACCCTTTGTTAATTGTTATCGACAGTTCCAACTTTTAAAACCAGGCATTGAAAACTTAGTAACTGTCCAGATAGCAACATACCACCTAGCTGGGTGCCCCCGAATGCTACAACTAGCATGTGGTCTTCTCCGGCCTGCATGGCAAACGTTCTAACTTTTTATGATGTTGCCATATACTTTGGGTCCTTATCACACAAAGGGCTCAGGCACCAGACAGGGATCGACCGCCTACCACTTTAAACTAAGGGGGGACACATCAGAATAAGTTAAATATTAATAGAAATAAGGAGTCAAGACAACACTCAAATGTAAATTTTTAAACATTCATTATTTGGAATTCTCAGAATATTTGTAAACCGCAAATGAAGTTCGGTTTCTTTATAGTTTTTCTCAATTGGTTTGGCTCATTTCTTGAAACTGAGATTACATTCTCAAAATAACAGACAAATCTCCAAACTATCCTTCAGTTGTTCAAAACAGAGTATTTCTCATTGCTTGCATCACATTTTAATTGCATTAGTACATGTCTCTATTTTCTTAAGCTGTTCAATGCCGTGGTGCTGATTCACCCAGCGGAGATGGGTATGATAAATCAATTACATCAAATAATGTGTTTTTTGACGCTAGTTGCTACATTATTTAAAATGGATGACAATATTGTAGCCTAAGCCTACTACTAATACTCACTGTTACCATAGGCTATGTATTTAACCCGGAGGGCTTCTCCGGTACACCCTGTTTCATGCTATTAAATTAATAATAATAATAATAATGATAATAATGATAATAATAAAAACCAACATTTCTGTCGTGTGTAGGCCTTTCCCCCAAATTAATTCCACGCCAACTTCTAACTGATTTCATGTCTTACGTAATAATGAAACAATGATAATTAACAGGAGATGAGACAGGGTACAGACAAGAAATAGACCAGTTTTATGAGTGGTGTCATGATAATCACTTGATTTTAAATATTTCAAAAACCAAAGAAATGGTCATTAACTTTAGGAAAAGGCCAGCTTTAGGAAAAGGCCAGCCTGTCAGTTCAAAACAAAAATATGCTGGACAAGATTACTAAACTTGGCAGAAAAATAACTGAATCAGAAGTGAAGAGTATTTGCAGATATCTGACGATTATTGAAAAAACGGGAAAAGAGGGGTTGTTGGTTTTCTACTATTTAATTAGTACATAAAACATTATTATTTCATGTTCCTTCTCTAAACATGTATAAATCATGTAGAACTATTCTATTCTTGAATAGTCCTGGGGGATGTACAATCTTTAAGATTAAATCATGCTCAGAGTAAAAGAAATAGTTATGTTTGGTTTGAAATTTTAATCTCCGCCCACTGCCAAACAGTAGCAGCAACCGACTCGATGGCCATCTTTTTAATTCCTCATGCGGATGGAATGTCCAGTGTGGTTCAGTCTGTGGAAGATACTTCAAGATTTGTGGACTTAAATGCAAGGTAAAAATGATTAAACCTTTGTTAAATTATACAGAGTGTGATATGCTGTAGATACATTGCTTCAGTGACTAATGTTGATTAATAGGCTAACTAAAGTTAATGTTCAGAAATGTTAGCTTGGCTAACAATGCATTGTCAGCATGCATTTGTCAGCATGCATTTGACATAGGCCTATCTACATTTTAAGTTCACATGATCGTATTAACTTACCGAACACAAGTTTGGTTGACTTCAACTCTGAAATTGGCTAATGTTAATGAGCTTTAGATGTAGTTACTTGAAAAGTTAAGTGGATGTCGGGGCTAGCTAAGCTAAGGTAGGTGACTCATTCAACTTAACATGGGGCTGACTTGGACAGTTCTGCAAATGCAAGTGTAGGCCTAATACAAGGCCTATAGGCAAACAGATGAATTGATGTCTGTAATCTGGGAATTTTGCAACTGAGACTGGGACAAATAGGGCTTTGACTCTTATCAGATAAGATTTATGCAATATTCTTTTTTTCCATGTTTAGATGGATGAGTAAAGCTTGTCTCTGATTCAAGTGCCAAGTAGCCTTCCAAGCTGAGAGTGCAGGTGAGGAAATCTTTCTGATTTTATGCCTGTAAACTGATTTTATTTTGCAACTTGACAGCCTACCTGAATCTAAATTGTTGGATAAGGGTGAATATCCTGTATCCAAATTGTTGGACAAGTTTGAATATCAATTTTAATTTGTCCTGGCTTCCAGGTTGTAACTTACTGTAGATATGTTGTTGTTTTCTCTCTCTTTCTTTACTTGTCGGACATAAGCTTTCTCCATCTCACAGAGGGATTGCTGAAAAATATTGCCAAGGACCTTAGTTCTACAGAATCTGAAATAAGTGAAGGTATGCTACACCTAACTAAGAAATAAAATAAGCATATTTTCTTTGAGCATCAATTAATAAAATTTAGCAAATTGCAAAGAAACTACCATTAGTAGAGGTATTGTTGATTCATTTGTAGTGATATTGATGTTACTGAAACATACATTGACAAAATTGACATAATGTATGTAATGGGTTGTATTGGTTTTGCTCTTCACAGACTGATTTGAGCCTCAATGAAGATTTTGGGAGACCGGACAGCGAGAGAGAACCTTACGTCAACCTTTTGCAGCAGTTGCAGTTGTGAACTTCAAGAATGATAACCCTGCATGGACTGCTGAGCTAATACCAGGTGCTTGTCTTGCACAATGGCCACAGATTTTTGCTTTGAGAGATGCCATGTTTCCATTCAAGCGGTGCTAGTTCAGTTTTGATGGCAAAATGTGTTAAATATTATAAATATGAGACATTAGGATGATTAATTTTGCAAATTCATGTGCTACCATTCATACTAGAATAGTATAGAGCTAGAATGTTCAAAATGCTATTCACCACATACAAATGATGGTGGTGGCTTGACCTCCGCAGTGACATCACCTAAATTTAATTGAAATCCCACTCATTTGTCCATGCCGAAAGTCTCAGGAAATTGATTCAGTGAAAAATCTTTAACTTAAAGGAGAATGACGGTGTGATAAGGACCACAAGTATGTTGCAACATCGTAAACATTTTGCTGAGGAGAATAATTTTGACACTCTCATGCCAGAGAAAGTTGTCAATGCCTCATCTGAAATGTTGGAACTGTCATTGTAGTATTGACAAGTATGGGTCTACTTTAAACCTGTTTTATGGTTCAAAACAGCAATATAGCCACTTGTACATAGTGATATGCAAACGTTCAAACTTTTTATGATGTTGCAATATACTTGTGGTTCTTATAACACCAGATTTATCCTTTAACTGGAAATGATTTCATGACATATTCATTGTTAATAATTTATTAGCTTACTGTTCTTAAATTTGTTGTCTTTGACAGATCAACAGAGACTTTGAGCATCAAGGAATTTGACCAACTTCAGTGAGAGGGAACCTTCAATGAAGCTTTGCAGCAGTTTTATATGGACCTTTAGAATGACAACACTATATGGACTACTGTTCCAAACACCAGATCATGTGTGAAGGCTGCTGGCCTTGTTTCAAAGGACTTTTCAAGTTGGAGTACCTTGTTATGGTCAAGGATGCATGGACTGGAGGTATTAAACATTATGTGTGTATGACGAATTGTATAAATATGATTTTGTGAATGCTCTGTGGCCTAAATATAATTCATTGTTATCCCCTTGTCTTCATTGTTGTACCTTGAGACTTTAAAGTATGTGTAAGATGCTGGAAAGTTAATAAATTCATGTTTTGAACAATGTTTTGATTACATAATTCATATTTAACATTTAACAATGTTTGACTAGTTACACATATTACACAATCTGTTGGTTAATGTAAACAAGCTAGTGGTAGTGGTTTGGACACATATTAATCAATGATATTGGTTAAAAATGACTAAAATCCTGGTTGATTTAGCTAATCTGTTTTTAGAGTGCATTACAATTTACACCATAATAAAATAACATATATTCATTTTTAATCATATAAAATAAGCATAAAATAAAAATGGTAGATTTATATGAAAAAGTCATGTTCATTCTACGAAATAGAATCATACTTCACTTACATGATAATATGTTGTTTTATCATGGTGTATATATAAGCTAAGCATAAAATAAAAATGGTGGATTCATATGAAAAAATCATGTTTCTTCTGCAAGACAGAATCATACGTAACTTACATGATTGTATGTTGTCTGAAAAACATGATAATATCTCGCGCAACCGATGTACATATTTTTTTCATGTAAATCTGACAGACTTTTTTTTCAGTGTACAGTTAACTTGGCCCTGAAAATACTGAGTGATCCATCCCACCCTCTCTTTTCTGATGAATACTGCCCTCTGTTACAGAATGCCATATCTCAAAACAAATAGAGCTGTGTCATCTTTTGTACCTAGGAGCATTCAGTTGCTTAACAGGTCGAATGCAAACAGGTTGTTGTTGCCACCATAAAGTATGCACTTCTTATGCATGTATGTATGAGTGTGTGTGTGTGTGCGTGTATGTGTGTGGGTCTGCACATGTAAGCGTGTGTGAGTGAGCATGTTATTTATGGTTGTGGGTGTATGAGTGATTGTGAGTGTGTATGGATGGCTTTGTACATACAGATGTTCTATTTATTTTTTATCTCCCTTCAGAACGCCATTCTCTTCTCTGATTGGCTGCTAGGTGGCCATTAATTCCAGATAACCGGCTACTTTGGAAGTAGTTCCAAAAAATAACTCATCTAATAACTGATTACCGTTCCATATGAATGCCTTTCAGAATGGTAACTATAACAACAATAAGCAACCTTGTAGATCTACTTTCAACTGAAAGTAGTACCCAAACCGAACAGGTTAGCTTCTTTTAAATATGAGTTGCTTATTTCTTTTCCATTTTATACGCTTCTTCAAATATACGAGAGATAGATAGATACGGGAGATAAGCGGGATAACGACCTCCGAGGTGTCCAGTTATTCATTTTATAATTGTCTTGGCGGAATAACTCCGTCTTCGCGCTGCGCGCGTCGCCGGAGTTCTAGATTCCGCCTCGACAATTATAAATGAATAACTGGACACCTCGTCGGCCGTTATCCCTTACTTATATTTTAGTTATCTCCCTTCAGAACGCCATTCTCTTCTCTGATTGGCTGCTAGGTGGCCATTAATAGAGACAGTGCAAGTCACGTCACAATGACCCCCCCGGGGGGATACTGAGCCCTCGGCTCCCATTGACTTTGCATTGGAAAATGGTGTCGCGCCGACTTTTCAGTCGTATATTAAAAAAACAAACGATGGCAAAATGTTTTTGTGTGACAAAATGCACTGCCAACAAGTGAAAGAACCCAGAACTTCAATTTTATAAGTTGCCAATTCGAAATACAGTGCCTGTCAGGAGAATGAAGTTGCTACAAGCCATCTGAAGGACACGGTCTATGGATATTATCATATTAAATAGAAGGCAGAAAGTTGGGTGTCCTGAACTGAGAGTAGGTTCAGCAAGCAAATCGTCAGTAAGGTAGGATATTTCTTGTTGTCAACATTAGTTGAGCTATTAAATTAGCCTACAGTAGGCTAAAGCATTTTGATGCTTTTGGATGTTATATAGCAGTTAGCTATCGATAAGTAGCTTGTTTGGCTATACATAGTTATTCCATTAACATGTTGCCACGACATTAACTTACCAGCTGAGCATCACGGTGATAAACGTTTCGGTTTCCTGTCTGTACTTAGGCAAAAGCCTAAATACTGTTTACTTCATCAAGCGATGTACAATGTAATAGTTTTAGGCTCCAGACTAGCTAAAGGTGTACTTAGCAATGCTAAACATCGTCATGTTTGCAAACGTTTTCTGGGCAGATATGGCGTTAAGATTTTGTGATCCGGTTGCTGATTGGTAGTGCAATAATATCATGATTCATGTTAGAGTTAGGCTGCTAATATACTACTGTTTAAGTCTACAAATATGTCCCACAAATATACTGTCATTTTGAGTTGAGTTGAGTTGTTGGTTTCGTAGCGATCAACATGGTTTTCAGAATGTAATGCGCCGTCTTCGACATGGGGAAGCAGTATAACGTTTATTATCTGCTTCATAGATTTTTTTTACAAGGTTAGTCAGTTTATTTAACTTGCATACTGGGTTGTACTCCTTGTTGACAGTGGATTTTGTCATGAATGGATTTTATGGGCATTTCTCATTTCTTCCCAAAAAGCCAAAAGTGTGGGCACAACACCTTTTCCCCATGTAAGTCAATGAGGGCTGAGGCAAAGGTTTCCCCCTCGGGGGGCGTGGTCTTCAAATTAGAACGCGGGGCGCTCTGTCTCTATAGACCCTTTCTGTGTTTGTAAACATTCTGTGTTCTAACATTCTATAAACTGCAACTGGAGGCAGAAAGCCTCCAGAAGCTATCAGAACCAATACAAAAGTGACCGTTTTCAGCACTGTCTTTTAATGCTTTCTCAACAGCTAATCCTACATTTTATAATTTTGGCGTAATCTATCAGATGTATACTAAATAATATCCAACTACAGTAGCGATCCTGTATGCCTTACAGTGTTTACAAATTGTATGAGTTAAGGTGCACTTCAAGAGAAATGCGCTTAATCCTATGGGAAAACGACGTTAGTCACGTCACTTAACAAGGTAGGCGATCTACCGTCAGCTAACAAGCTAGCGGGTTATTCGGTGGTAAAGTTTGGCTTTTAGGCGTAGTGTTAAAGTGATACAAAATCCCTGTGTTCAGTTAAATATGTGGAGACTGTCGATAAGTTTGTTTGCTTTGACAAGTGGTTTAAATCGAGAGAGGTCGCTCCGGTGGCAGTAGGCATCACTACGTTATCCAGCAGCCTAAAGACGCAGATAGCCACCTGTGCTACTTACAGTCTCTGAACTTTGGGTACTCGTTCAATCATGTTGGTGGACATATATTTTGTTGTTTGTGAATCACATCGTGTTAAGAAATAGATTCTTGAGTTATATTATGATGACAAGCTATATTTTCAAAGATGGGGAAAGTTGTCAAATTTACAGCCATGTCTATCAGATCAGACGATTTTCTGCCTCCAAAACTCAACTCATGGAATTGTGACGTAGATTCAAAAAGGGTCTATAGGGGGAAAAAAATGTACATATAAACAGAAACTTGGCAAAAAGAACCAATTACTCTTCACTAAGAAGTCAAATTAATCAAAAGCCATTGAAAATAAAGCTGTTTTGAGCTTCTTTTTAAAACAAGCTGTTGTGGGGGCAGATCTAACATCTATAGGAAGCTGATTCCAACAGTGGGCAGCATAATGGCTAAAAGCCATTTCACCTTGTCTGGTATTTGCCTTAGGGACAACAAGCTGACCAGTTCCACTAGATCTGAGGCATCTACCGGGGGTATATTGAACTAACATTTCGGCAATGTAGTTTGGACCCATACCATTTATTGTCTTAAAGACAAGTAGTAACACCTTGAAATTAATTCTGAAACTTACTGGGAGCCAGTGTAAAGATTTTAGAATTGGTGTGATATGGCAGTTTTTTAATTGACTTTTTTGGGAGACCAGTAAGCAGAGCATTGCAATAATCAAGCCTAGATGAAATAAAAGCGTGGATAAGTCTCTCTAAGTCTGGCTGTGAAACAAAAATTTTGATCTTATCTATGTTTCTGAGGTGCCAAAAAGCAGATTTTGTGATGGATTTAATATGATCGTTAAAATTGAGATCACCATCCATGATTACTCCTAGGTTTTTTACAAGACTTTTTGTTTGAAAAGCCTTGGATTCTAAAAAGGCACCTTTCCAAAATATTCACTCCAGCTCCTTTCCCACCTGACACAAAACATTACAAAAATTTTGAATAACATTGGCCTATGCACTGAGGAGAGTCTGAAGAGACAGTTGAGTCTTTATACCAAACATATAGGGATAAAAACATAAGCATATGTCTGTGTCTGGAACTGTATTTGTGGCAGGTAAACACATGATTGTGATGGAATAGTGAATGTCATGTAGGTGATCTGCATTGCATCATAGTAACTGATTTTTTTTTTTTTTTTACGCTAGGGCTACCCTGCTACCCTGACAAAAAACGTCCAGCAAATGTTCCCACACTTTTCTGTGAACTTAAGATGGATTGCAAGAATGCTCTGTAAATGTTCCAAGAATGGATAGGTTCTGGGAACCACAACTTTCCCCTGAAGTAAACATTACATTACTTTCCAAAATGACTCCAAGTTAACGTTCTCCAAGTTAACACACTGTGTATTACTGCCCTCAGATGGTACCAACCCTCTCAGTATTACCACACAATACATGAAAAGGTAAGAATATCTTTATAGAAGGATGCTCTTTACACCATGGTTTTAAAAAGTTTTTATTAGGTTTAAGAAATTGTGAAATGACATATTTAAATAAATACTGTACAGTTAAAATAAATAAATAATAGTTTATAAAACGTGTATGGGTACACAACTGATGCACATTCATTGTCCAATGACCAGGCATTTACAGTACAAATGCTCTTATTTGTCAAAAAATCTCATTCCTTTGAAAAAAAAATATTTACAGGTTCAAAGGTACAGTATGGGCTTAAGGATAAGGATTTATTTACTGGCCCTATGGGGTACAAACTCTATGCCTACAGCTGAAACAGTCACAGTCATGGTGATATTCACAGAGCCTCAGAGGAGTGCTATTCTTACTCATGTGATAGCTTCATCACATGGCTTTCACCATTCCTTAAACAGATACAGTACATTATCATCCATCACCCAATTTTCAGATACTGTATGTTTTTGGCTCAGGTCAGTGGCATGTTCTTACATCACAGTCACGTGCAGAGGCAACCACGTCATCATATCCCTCTTCATCATCTAGAAAAGAAGACAATGCTCATAGTCTAAAGAAAGGAGTCACCTTTTTATCTATAAATGTGCCATGAAGAAAAGATGACATCTCATTTTAATTTTTAGGTCCTATCTATACTGTAGTTAACTTACTTTGTTGAGAATCTTGGGTTGACTGTATTTCGCAGCCATCTGTAGCAGCTGTTTCAGAAAAAGATTTTGCCATAAGAATACACATGTACACAGTTTATTTGTTGATTATTTCAACATATGAAATATGCTCACCTCTTGGCAGTGGCATATCTAGAGGACTGAGAGTTTGATATCACTACTTCCTAAATGTAGAAATCAGAATTACTTCAGTAAGAGGAATAAAAGCTGTAATTATTTTTTATTTCCCATTTGAAATGTTAATATTATAAACGTCATATATTTTACTTTTAGTTAGAGGCATACCAAGCAATTAAGTTAAAGTTACATCCTTCCCCCTCACTGGATAATTCAGACGGTACCAACCTCCATTTCTGTAACCCTAGGCCACATGGCCACACAGGGCAGTATGACTACAGTGGGGGGTTAACCCTCTGGTAGTCCCATGTGTTACTGTAACTATCCTAGTGACAATAGTTAACATTTTTATGATGTCTTTGGTATGACCAGAATATGAGGCAAACTCACAATCTCCCAACAGAAAAAGGACAGCAGGGTTTCAATCTTACAATCTTCTTCAGACAATGTTGCTGTCCTTTTCTATTTAAAATTTAGTCATTCAATGCCAGTGTTCATTTTCCACTAGCATTGCCTGGTATGCCTACAGTAACCACATCACCAGGTAAGATTTTCTATTTACATGGAACACTGATAGCAGGGCAAACATGTGAAGCAGGTAAGAAAGTTATGCAAAATGAATAGGCTACATCATACACAGGGAAATTGTCAGTCTTACTCTTCTGCAAAGGCATGTACTCTGACTGAGCCCCCTCTGTTCCAGCACTTTGATTGGTCCTCCAGTCTTGGTCTGAACTCTGATTGGTTCTCTGCTGCTGCTGCTGCAGCTGGGCTCTGGTTACAAAGACATTTACAGGAAGATGTACAGGTGAATACTGTATGCTGATGCTGACTGATGCTTTTAGTGGAAGGAAATGTAAATAAATAAATAAATAAATAAATAAATAACTTACAGGTGTGTCACTGAAACTGAGTCTGACTCTGAGAAAACAACAATGTGTAAGCAATGTGTGCTTAAAGTTAACTTTGTCTTACCTTTGGCTTTCCGTGAGTGATAAAGTAAGGCCAGTAAAGCAGCAAGTAGTAAGGCAGAAAGTATTCCAATCCTCACAACCTCTGCTACCACCAACTTAAAGGAGCCAGAATCTGAGACTTAGTGAACAAAATACAAAATGTCTGTCACCCAAAAAATCAAATGCCACTGACATTTTAAAGAAACATAAGTATATGTATCCTTGTCATCAGACAATTAATTTGGCTACCATCTCTAAATTAATTTGGATGGCATGTAGTCATATAAAGTATAGATGAACATAAGATATGCATAGTGTAGTTTGGAGGGAGGGTAGAATCACCACAAAATAAAAGAAGACTTGGTTACAGCATGACATCACTGACTGTACAGTATTGACATTAAACAGCAATTAGAATCCTTTTGCAGTGACAATACTAATGTTGGAAGGTGTGCGTCCTTTATGTATATTTATGTAATTCTCTAGTTTTTGCCATAAAAACTACAAAGTGTTGCGCTAAATAAAAAGTATAGAATTATTAAAAGGCTCAACCTTTAACTGTGATCCAGCTCTCTGGTGACTCTCCTCTCTCTGTGTTGTTGCACTTATAGAGGCCTTCATGTGACTTTGAGACTGCAGGGATGGTCATCTCTCCTGTGGTGGAGGTCTGGAGGAGTGTCCCATCTTTATAGAAGTCAGCACTGATGTTTGATGGCTGGTAGCGATATCTACAGCGCAGAGTCAGAGGATCTCCCTCAGTCACAGGATGGGCAGGACTCTCCAGGATCACATCACCAGCTACACACATGAGCTCAGGTTATTCACTTAACACACTTAAAATCAATCAACCCTCTGATATCAAATAGAAACAATGGATCCAATTGACAATGAATTCATATTTACCCTCACCATGCACAGTGATGTTAACAGGATTACTCTGCTCTCCAGACTCAGACTGACACCAGTAAACTCCACTGTCTGATGGAGATGCTGATCTGATGCTGCAGGTGGATCCTGTTTCTGATCTCCAGTCAGTGGGACACTTTGATTCCCCTCCTCTGCCTGTGAACCACCTCAGTCTCCATCCAGTAGAGTTGCCCTGAACCCCACAGCTCAGGGAGAGAGACTCAGATGTGAAGATCTGGGACCAGTTGGAATGGAGGATCACAGAAACTTCCGGAGACACACCTGAGATGGACAGAGTGATTATGAGCTTAAAATAGAAACTGCTAAACTGGAGACACTCTGCTCCACAAAATGATTTAAGTGACAAGTAAGTGAACACTGATGATGAGCCTGTCTCTCACCCTTGACCCAGAGTGGCTGAAGTTGGCTGAACTGTGTGTGATAGGCTGGCTCTCCTCTCTCTGCTCTGCACACATAAACCCCTGAGTGTCTAAGAGCAGCAGGGCTGAGAGTGTAGGAGCCTCCAGATCCTCTCATGCTGTCTGGGAGCAGCTCTACAGAATCCTCTATCTGTCCCTGTGTCACTTCTAGTGAATCACGCCTGTAGGGGGCAGTCTTGTACGAGTGAAATCTCCAGCCTGTAGTGGAGTCTTTAACCCCACAGCTGAGTGTAACTGAGTCTCCTTCAGTCAGCCAAGGCTGTGGAAGGGAACTCAGAACTGCCTGGGCTTTCTCTGTTTTAGAGGAGTAGAAAGTTGGAACACAACAACTTTCACAGCCACTCAGATGATATCATACTGTATGATAGCACATTACATTCACTGAGTAATAGAATGTGAATGCAACATATTCACGTAATGCAAATTACAAGAAATATGAGTAAATGAGAACATGAGAATAGACATACAGTACTTACCGGAAGAAATGGTAATAACAACAAAATCACTCTCTACTGATTCTTTTTTATCACGTTTCCTTTGTGCTTTACAAGTATAGCTACCACCCTCTTTGGATTGATTTCATATCCATTTACAGGCTGATATTTCCGGCTATAGACTGTCTGTCCATGTCTAGACCAGCTGTACTCCCAGTCTCTGCTCTCCCCACTCATTATGTCACATCTGAGAGAGACCTGCTCCCCACTGAAGAACTTGCTCCAGTTTGATTTTAGTGTAATGATAGCGCTGGGTCTTTCTGTCAAAAAACGATTGCTCAACTTTAAGAAGGTCACCACTGAATTGTGAAACTGACATAAAAACTCTATACATGTACAATAATTTCAAAACATTCACCATTGACAGACTCTAACACAGGTTATATAATATAAAATATGCTCAAAACAGATTTTATGATCACTGAATGTTTTTTGGTCATTGCATGTAAAGTAAACTAACCTGTAATCTTTATCTCAGCAGCATCACTATACTGTGTGTAAAAGACCTGTTCTCTTCTCTGTGCTCTGCACCAGTACTGTCCTCCATCAGAGACTTTAACAGAACTGATGCTGTAGGAGTTTCCATCAGTCTGAGCCACAGGATCAGAGGTCTGTGTGTCTCTGTACCAGTAGAACACCAAACCAGAGGAAACACCCAACTCACATCTCAGAGTCACTGAGTCTCCTATGAGGAGCTGGTGGCTTGGACTTAGTGTGAGTTTGGGTTTTGAGCCTAAAGAGGAGGAAACAGAGTCACTGACAGACATTGATAGAGAGAGAGAGAGAAAGAGAGAGAGAGAGAGAGAGAGAGAAGGATATGACAGCAATAACAATAACAAACAGGGTTAACTCGATGAGAGAAGTCTGATTGTAAACGAGATACAATACAGATTCTCAGATTCCCTAGAGGTGAGACTACAATATTAACCCGCTATATTGTACTGTCATGCTAGAGGAGAGGGTGACCATTTCACCTTCTAAATGACATAGTTGCAGTTCCATTACCACCAACCTTCTGCATAAAGTAGGTGTAAATGCACAGCAGACAAAACAGAAAACACCATATCTAAGAGACAATCCTTACCTGATAGTTAAATTCTCATCAACAATGTTGATGATATCAATATTGAATGGCTGTACTTTCATCAACAAAGTCATTTTGATCATGCCAACACCACCGCAAGTTACTATGTGTATGGGATTTAGACCTCACTAAAATATGAGGCACCAAAAATAAGACATCAAAAATACAAGTAAAAGTGTCTACCTGCCACAGTCAGTGTGACTCCATCACTGGTGTCTGAACTCTGTGTGGTTCCTCTCTGTGTTCCTCTGCAGGTGTAGCTACCAGAGTGATGATAATCAGCAGAACTGATTCTGTACTCTTGACTGGAGACTACAGGTACAGTGAGTAGGTATCTTTTTAAATACCAGCTGTAGACCCAGTCAGTGTTTCTCCTGTCTGGTATCTCACACCTGAGGGTAACAGACTCTCCTCTGAATATGTCTCTATTGGCAGGAGTCAGAGTCACTGCAGCCTTGGGTTTTCCTGCAAACACATCACACGGCACCAAAGATATTATATGTCAAATATAAGTCAAATATACCAGATGAGCCAATATCAGTTTACTTTTAGACAGAAAACAGAATAGTTGACATCATGAACAAACAACAAACGCACAATACAAAAAATGGGCAATGTACAAAATAGACTACGAACTTGAAACAGTCAGAGTCACATCAGCACTATCATGAGACGTCTTTAAATCTTTTTTTCTGCTTCCTCTGCAGCTGTAGTCTCCACTCTGGTTCTCCTGCACAGACTGAAGTCTGTATTCATTCCTGTCACTCCAGCCTGTCTGTGGGTGCCATCCTCTATACCAGCTGTATCTCCAGTCTGATGGGGACTCTCCCTGTATGCTGCAGGTGAGAGTGATGCTTTCTCCACTGAAGACTGGAGTCCAGATAGGACTCAGGGTCAGAGAGGCTTTGGGTCTCTCTGGGAAGAAGAAACAGAAATAAACAAATTAGGTCTTTACTGTACACAATGGCTGTACCTTCAACAGTCATTTTGATCTCTCAGAGGTAGTAACTGTAACTGTAACTGTAACTGCAAAAGTAGTATGTAGTATTAATTATTAATAAAACAAACATTTAGTATTAATTTAACTCCAAAAATGGTTATTATTATTATTATTGTTATTATTGTTGTTGTCATCATTATTTCTATTGTTATTTTATTATTATTCATGCCCTGTTAGTTTTTGTATTAGAGCACTTTGGGTCAACACTGTGCTATAGAAATAAAATTGACTTGACTAAAATGTGACAATCACCACAGTCTGGGAATCTAAATGAGACACCTCAATAAGACAAAGATAAAAGTTTCTACCTGACACAGTCAGTGTGACTCCATCACTGGTGTCTGAACTCTGTGTGGTTCCTCTCTGTGTTCCTCTGCAGGTGTAGCTACCAGAGTGATGATAATCAGCAGGACTGATTCTGTACTCTTGACTGGAGACAGGAGTGACTGGGTTTCTGTTTAAATACCAGCTGTAGACCCAGTCAGTGTTTCTTCCCTTTGGCATGTCACACCTGAGGGTGACAGACTCTCCTCTGAACATGTCTCTACTGGCAGGAGTCAGCCTCACTGCAGCTTTGGGTCTCTCTGTAAACACATTACAGTATAGATATGATTGCTGGATAAACACTGGATTGACTGGAAAAACT
Organism: Sardinella longiceps; assembly: GCA_027497455.2. Lineage (NCBI taxonomy): Eukaryota > Metazoa > Chordata > Actinopteri > Clupeiformes > Clupeidae > Sardinella > Sardinella longiceps. The sequence continues at coordinate 26,991,317 of JAODXP020000028.1, read as the reverse complement.
GGATGTAAAAAATGAGAGCAAGACAAAGAGAGAAAGAAAGTCAGGAGAAAGTGACGAGAGAGAGAGAGAGAGAGAGAGAGAGAGAGAGAGAGAGAGAGAGAGAGAGAGAGAGAGAGAGAGAGAGAATCCACCTACTTGAGACAGTCAAAATTACATGATCACTCTTCTGAGAGGTCTCTGAATCTTTTCTTCTGCTTCCTCTGCAGCTGTAGTCTCCACTCTGGTTCTCCTGCACAGACTGAAGTCTGTATTCATTCCCATCACTCCAGCCTGTCTGTGGGTAAACCTGCTGCCCTCCTCTATACCAGATGAATCTCCAGTCTGATGGGGACTCTCCCTGTATGCTGCAGGTGAGAGTGATGCTCTCTCCACTGAACACTGGAGACCAGCTGGGACTCAGGGTTAATACAGCTGTGGGTCTCTCTGGGAAATAAAAAAAGGTAGTTGACCAAATCTGTAAGCAATACAGCATGAAGCATAATGGCGGCCCATAAAGGCGGCCACGCACCGGCTCTGACAAAGTGCGGAGCTCTGCGCTTACAACATTCCATTTCATTCTTTTCAATACAACCCCGCACACCAGCGCAGAACTGCGATGTATGGATTTGAGTGAAAATACTCAGATTCAAGATTGCTCCAATATGCTGTCTGAGCTGTGTGCGGCCGCCTAAACAACGCACCTTAACAAGCATGAAACAAGTCACACTTCCAATGTAAAGTAGATGGAGATAGAGCTATACTTTATTTTAGCCTGAAAGAAATTTTAGGAGTCAGTAGCATTACGATTTCAAACATACACCTAAGCACACAGATAGCCTATCGGTAAATACATATGCATATTTTTATACATTACCACAAGACAGATTTCAATCACAAATGTGGTTCCATACAGTAGCTTTATGCTGTAACTTGTTACAAGGGTAGAGTGGAAAAATGCAGACAGGGGTAAAGATCCATGGTGCAAGGGATAGGGGCAACCAGAATATTCAAATTATTCAGAATATGCTGTGCAAACTTATGTACTGTGGATTTCTTTAAAGCTGGCGCTATTACTGTCTTAACTCAAAAATTAGTAATTCCCCATTGTTTGTCTATGGTACCTTTGACTTCAAGAGATATTCTGCTGCTAGGTTGTGATGTTGTGCGTCTGTCTCTCCTCTCCCCCTGACACCAGTACTCCCCCTTATGAGACTCAGCAGCTCCTCTGATGGTGAAGATGTTTCTCTCAGACACTGGGATTCTGCTGGACCCTTTATACCACTTATATGTCCAGCCACTGTGAGACTCTATCACACACTTCAGAGTGACTGTCTCTCCAGTGAACACAGGACTCTGGGGCTCTACACTCACTGTAGGTAAAGGCAGGGCTGCAGGGGAACACATGGAGAAAATGAGAAATGGGAGGCAGATATAAACTCTTATTTTTACTGTTACAAATACTACAAATATTGTGTACACAGTCCTACACATGCACACACATACAGTATATTGTTGATGTCACAAATTATCTTGCAGGATATGATGAACATGGCTCTATCTTTATCATGATTTAGAGAGGATACATGATTATAATTCAGAGACTATTTCATAAATAAAATTAACAGTGAGAAACTGACAAAAATCAGTGTTGCTGATAACAACAATTATTGCATAACTACATCCATGTCATTTAGTTTATTAAAGGTAGAGTCCATGATGTTTTCCAGGAGCTGTTTTTACTGTATTACTTAAAAATCCCCCACACACCCCAATTGCAAACAATTTATCACAGTCCTACACGTACACACACATAGACTGTTGACATCTTGTGTACTCTGCATATTGGTATCAGATTGCAGAAAAAGATTTCTGTCTGAGTCTTTAAACCATTTATATGTCCATCTTTCACCCTCTATTTCAAATGACAGAGTGACTGTTTCTCCAACACAGCACTCTGGTTGTACTGTAAATCTGGCTGTGGACAGAGCTAAGGAAGCAAAGAATGAGTAACTACACATAAATATGAATCCATAACGGTGTTCACACCAAGAACCACTGAAGCTGTAAAATCGCAATACAAAGTAATTCACTTTGTATGGACAAGAGTGACAAAAGCAATGAACGACTAAACTAGAGTCAAGAAACTTGGGTGACTAGAGCAACTGAAAGAAGTTGAAAACATGTCAACTTAATACAAATCAGGTATTAGATGTTGTCAATGATTTATATTACAGTGTGTGAAAAATAGAGCATAACAGGTTAACAAATATTAGTGTCAAGGGGTAAAATACAGTTGCTGCATGATGAGTATTCCTTATACCACAAATTACAGCCTCAGTATGACAATCAATTAATTCAACCAATTATAAGGTTCAACCTTACATAATGTCCTGCAATGACATTTTCCTCTTGGACAAAAGGGAACCTTCCCAGATACTCCACTAACCATGTAAAGAGCTATAACAGTCTAGTAACAGAGTAAAAACTAAGTGGACATCATCTCATTATCCTTCCACCTTTTAGACAGTCTACTTGCTGTGCCATGCTGCACCATTATTTTAGATACAGAATGTCAGTGATACAGTGATGTCAACTTACCAGATATGATCACTGTTTTAGTCTCACTCTTGAACTCCTGTCTGGCTTTAAGTCCGGTGCAGGTATAGTCACCTTTATGGGACCAGTCCAAAACATGTATTGTGTATTCATTACTTTTACTCCAAGTTTCTGTTGGGTGAACCTTTTGATCGCCTCTATGCCAGTTGTACCACCACCCTGAGGTGTTCTGCTGTCCTTCTATGCTGCATCTGAGAGTGACAGACTCCCCAGTGTAGAACTGTGGTTGGTCAGGATCCAGCACTAGAACAGCTTTTGGAGGCCCTGATTAATGGCAATGTGAATATTAAGTGGAGATGAGATTAAAAAAAATCAAACTGCAGAATGCTTCAGTTATTTCTACTCATGGTATCTTTTAGTTATGTTCACCTGATGTGATCTATTTGAAACACATATAGGGGGTCGTTGGCATAGATGAATGATGCATAAGACTCATTAACAGGGTGCCATGCACACTTGATTGGTAGTAGTGATTAAAAAGAATCTGATAATGCAACTTACATTGTAAAGATTAAATGATAGTCAAAGCACTCTGCCACTAGCCTGATTGCCATCAACTTTCAAAGTTCTACGAGACTTTAGTCTGACCAAGAGCCCGTATAACAAAATTTCTCAAAGCGTATGGTTGACCCGCCTCCCTGAAATGCCTCGGTTTGCTACTGGTCGATGTTAGAAAATGCGTTGCCGAAGCAAAACCTATCATACCAGTCTTTCCTCTGACGTATGTGATGCAAAGAGAATTGCTTGAACAGAACTGAAAGCCATTGGAGCTGCTCAAAGTTGATTGGTTCTCGACCAAGAGGGGGCAGTCCCCCCGTTTAGGGGAATTCAGAAATCATGCCCGATCAGCAGCTGGCCAGACCAGCGACAGCAATGCCGAAGGTGTTACGTCACTGGGAGGGCGTGCCATAGCCTGACATAGCCCGACCATAATACTACTGTTCATACGTATTCATGGTCTGGGGACGTTCTTCTAGGGCTTGTTTACATCGGTAGAGAGTCTACCGGCCAATAAGCGAAGCTGATTAGACGAGCTGTCCAATCGTTTCAAACCAGAACTGAATGCCCTCCTCCCCACCCTATAATCGCGTCAGGTTAAAGAACCTCCAGACCATGAATACAGATGAACAGTAGTATTATGTAGTACTATGTCTCCATCACACACTGGCTTTCTCGGATTCCCCTCCACTGCCATCAATTTTCTCTTTAACATACAAATCTAAAATGAAATGGGCAAATTTTATCTTTTCTCAATTTGCTGTCTTGAGTTGAAGTCAGCGTTCTGAAACACCTCCTGCAAGGATTTGCTCTTGGTGGGTGTGAAAAGGTAGCCCCTCTTCCTTTTCACGAACACGTCTGACATTACCCGCGACACTTGAACTGATTTACACGCATACACGCGCACACGCATTTACACACGCGGTAATGTTTGGTATGACGCGCGGCACCACTCTAACGTTACAATCACACCATCAAAACTTTTCCGTCACTCACCCACATGTCAACATCCTAGCGATCAGTTAGGTACCAGCTGATCTGCTCCACAATCCATTTTAGCCGTCATCTCATACACTTTGCACACAGTAAACAAACACTGACAGCTCGCACCCCACTTCCTGGTCCCACGCCTTTTTCGAATCCCGGGAAACATGAACATTGTGTAATGGGATAGTTTATTGCCTGATTGGGGTGAATGGAATTGACTGTTTTGTATTGGGGGGGGGGGGGGGGTGCATTCTTTGTATATTTAATCTTGTGGTATTTAACACTTTTAGTAAATAATCCAATGAAATATTATATAAATAGGCCTGTTAGCCAAATGTATTTAAAATGTTTGGTAAAGATGATGTTGAATAATATAAGTGAATGTTAATAATGCCTATGCCTATGGATTCCCTGTTTATATTGGAACACCCCAATTTAGCTAATTGTCTGGCATTATTTAAGCCCTCTGGTTTTTATCTAGAGAGAGAGAGAGAGAGTGGGGAAACTGCTTTGTGGCCGCTTGCTGTGAGGCTGGTAGGAATTTTGTAACTGCATTGCTAAATTTTGATAATTGAACAACCCTCACTGTGAATAAATTTCCACGTATTATTCACATTTTTTGGAGGGGTGAATCCGAGAACCAATTAAATAAATGGTAACACTTTATAGCGCTTTATTTTTGCAGCCCGTGAAGTACTGGGTTAGTACAAGTAAGAACAACGTAACAAAACAGAACTTAATGTGTAATATTGCCATAATTACAAAATAAGTGTGGGGTAACCTGGATTCTGAAGCATATAGGAAAGCCAGGGTTGGATCAACATGCATGCACTTTATTTTACAGCCCGCACATCCTATATTAGGGTATAGTAACAAGTAGTTTCGGAGTATTTAGGTAATTCCACGGTACTTATTCTTTATTTTTCAGTAGGGTAGGTGGTATGACATGCATAGGCATAGGCAACAGTTTGACAAAGATGCCATTTATTTACAACATGGAGAATGAAACTAATTATTCCCTCGCATGAAATGAAAGGTGTAAGTGAACTGAAGAGGCACACAACAGCCTATTTGCCGTGAGCAGGGCTGGACTGGGACCAAAAAATGGCCCGGGCATTTTTGGCTCACAATCATGGCCCACCACAATTTTATTCAATAATAATGACTTTGTGGCTAGCTAAAATAACACTGTAAGTTGGACATATTGCATGGACATGAGAGATTTAATTGGACTAGTCCAATATCCCTTTATGAAAATTATGAGTACTGTAAATGACAGCCCCAGCCCAAAAGTGACTGTCGGCCCACCGGGCATTGCCCTGTATGCCCTATGGCCAGTCCATGCCTGGCCGTGAGAGCTACCAAAATGACAGAAAATAATTTGGTAACACTTTCTATGAACCCAGTATTCATAGAGCATTATAAATGCATTCATAAAGGGTTATAATGCATTCATAAAGACTTATAACTACTGACATTAGAATTCATAACTGCTTGTATGTTCTCATGACTGTACTCGTAAGGAACAATGGTATCATATAAGCCTTTAGAACTGGAAGTGTCACAAGACATTATAGCCTTCTTTGACATTTTGATACTAGGGAAATATACCACTTTACTTAGTGTCTGCAGTGGTGCCTTATTCATTTTCATGAGTAATTATGTGCTCATCTTACTTTACATAGGGTAAGCATTGAGCACTTGTAACTCATCATTATGCGGCATGAGCAGTCGGACATGTAAAACGACAATTATCAAATTGAAGCTTTATAATTTTTGCTTTGTGACACTTCAGGTTTTAAAGGCTTATGAGATAACTTTATAATGCTTTATGAGTACAGTCATGAGTACATATAAGCAGTTATGAATTATAATGTCAGTAGTTATTTGCCTTTATTTGCTTTTATTTTCTGAATGCATTTAAAATGCTCTACGAATACTGGGTTCATAGAAAGTGTTACCAATAATTCTGTTCATCATCTTTGACTTTGACAACAGCAAGGGAAGGCTGTCAAAGCGAGGTGAAACAAACCAGAGATTTGTCATCCTCATTAACAGAAACCATAGTTTGTTATCCTCATTAACTATTATTTCTTTATTATTGTGTCATCTAAAAAAGAAAATACATATCTCACCTGCACTTTGTCCTGAGGGGAAAAACAAGCTCAACACTACAGCAGAGGGAAAGAGACAGAGCAGAGCAGAGAAGCAACCAGCACAAATCAAATCCTCTGCAATATTCAATGATCCAATATGCATAAAAATACATGCACAACACAATTAGCTCCACAATGTTCAAATTACAACAGTTACAGTGAACAGAAGTACTTTAACACAGATTCACAAGTTCAAACACATGCAGAACTACATGAACAGAAATGCTGTCAAAGTTTTATGTAAAACCCTAGAATTATGTACCTTATTTTATCATAGTTTGCATCCTCGAGCACACACAAACAAGTTATAAGCATGCATCTTCCAGAACACACATTAGAGATATTACTCACAGTGCAGCAGGCCCAGAAGTGAGAGCCCCATGCTGTGTGCCGTCCAGTTACAGAGATCTTTGAATGTGTCACAAGAGTCTCACAGAACACAGTTCACCTCCACCACTGAGCATATAGGAGAAGTGTAGCACTGAAGAGAGAGGGAGGAGTGAGGTGGTGAGTGTGAGAAAGTATGATAGTGTGTTAGCATGGGGAGGAGGGGTTCTGAGGTTTGGCTGAAAAGCTGCGAACAGTCGAGCATAGAGCATCGAGTCTTAGAATGGAACAGCGAAATAATATCTCTATAGCGGTAGATTGAATATTCATTCATTTAAATTCTGTTATAACAGAGTCTGAGAAAGAAGTTAACAAGAAATAATGTCTTTATATCGGTAGATTGAATACATATATTAATCAATAAAGTTCAGTGTTCACTAACATTTTCACTAACAGTCAGCTAAGGCATCATCCTTGGGGGAAAAAAAATCTTCCATAGATGCAAGAACAAGTAAACATCAATAACAAGACAGACAAATATCCATGAAATGAATATAGGAGGTAGCAGAGATGGTTGTATTGCTTTAGACTATATGGGATACAGTATAGACTAAAGTAGGTAACATATAGTCAAAAATACATATTTTGTGTGCAACTGCTCAATCATCAGAGGCAGAGGCAGTCAACATCAAACTTATGAAAAGGTCATTAGAGCAGCAGATAGATTCAGACTTCTGCCTTGCTGGAAGGAAAATGTTCTGTGGGGGTTGGGGCTAAAAAGAGGAAGGCCTAAATCTGATTAAATGCATAGATGCAAATCATTTCCTGATCATAGATGTCATGGTTTTTTATTATTATTATTCTTGTAGTGATCTTTAGTTTAGTTTTTTTTTTCTTCATTTTGATTCTTTACTGTAGACCTACCTCTACTAGGCCTATATGTATTCCAGAATCTCTGAACATTACGCTATTAGAAACATAGCAAGAATGCTTGCATGCTTGAAAATGGCAAAATAATTTTGTGCTGATAGGCATGTACGTGTACGTGCATAAGCATGCCTCTGTGAATGAGGAAATAGTGAGTGGAGACCATGTGAGAACTGCTTTTTTTTTTTTTTAAACCACAAGACCATAGAAGGGTTCTTGAGAATTTGTCTGTGGTGTACAGTGTTGTTTGTTCAGCACCTTGCTAATATGATCTGTGCATTTGAAGATTAACAAGCTTGTTGTATGAACATCACTTTATAATGTCTGGGCAGTGCATCAGAAGAGATGAATAGTAAATAGGTCAGAGAAAGTTGCACCGCAGTTTGACGGTAAAAATGTATTTGCTTTCATTGTTTGAAATGAAATTAGATTTGTCATAATATTATCATTCTGCATTTTAATGGCCAAGTGTTTAGGACAGCATTTGTAATGCAGTGCAGCTCCACCTCTTCACATTTACTCTACAGAGGAAATGGTTTCTGAGAGCCTCCTACACAGAGCCTATAGCCTACAGAGGAAACCAGGTCAAAACCACAAAGCCTCACCTCTTCATGCACAGTGTAACCAAGGCACAAACAAAGACACTACACAAAAAATACACAACACAAGCAAACAGGACAGAAGACAGTTGAAAGTGAGTTATGAAAAAGAGGTGATATAGTGAATATAAAAAAAGTACTGTAATTTGTAAAAGGCCAGCCAATTATACAAACTTGACTGTACAGACAGCAGTGGGCAAACTGGGACCATACGAAACACTTAACCTGATGGACTCAGGTGTAGATTCAGCACCTTGGAGAGCTCCCAGTCACATTCATGCTGAATACAACATAAACCCCAAACTATCTCTCTTCTGACAATCTTCTGCAAAACATTTGTAAATCTGTATACTGACCTCCATACAGTATTAATTAAGGTAAATATGTTAGTGTAGACCAGTGGTTCTCAAAGTTTTTCTGTCATTCCCCACTTTGGAAGGCAGAGAATTTTCACGCCCCACCTGGAAGGCTCGATTTGCGCACAATACATGTATCTCCGCGAGGAATACTTTGCGAGTACAGGATTTTTGTCAATGTTAGAATTTACATGTTACTAATTCAAAGCAACACCATTAGAAAGCTCAATTTACTATCAATTTACTATCATATGCACAAAAGCTGTGAATTCGGGGGGCATGGTGCGACTGTTGGTCGATCGCGAAGACATGTATCGCGCCCCACCTGTCATGTGTCTGCGCCCCACTAGTGGTGCCCGCCCCACAGTTTGAGAAACACTGGTGTAGACTAATTTTTAAAAGCTGAAGCGTACAGATTGTGATCCTTCAACACTTGAATGAATGTGGATGGCACAATGTGCGTCACATAATTGTATTATTTATCATATGCCCAATGTTCTGTCCTAGGGTTCATACAGAGTGTAGCTTATCCTGGGGCCTATAGTGTTCAGTATTTCTGTGAATGAGGAAACAGTTGCAGGGGACTAATTACGTAAGTGTTTTTTTCATGACATCTTCTTGTGTGGTTAAACTTTCTTTTCCCAGTGTGTTGGTTGGTTTTAGCGTATACTTTGAAATATATTGCCTGCTTTTGTAAGTCACTTTGTATAAATGTAAATCATATTGACAAATACACCATGTGCATTTCAGTAAGTTTATATACACATAAGTCACCTGTTGTTACATTGCCGTTGTGATTGTTTGTTAATAGATAAGACTACATTGTCATTGAAGTGATAAATGGAAATGTATAAAGATGAATGAGCGAGGAAAGCACACCTGCAGACTCTTAATGTGCCCCCTGCTGGCTGTCCTGTGTTTTGTTTGTGGCTGCTGGCTGCCTTTGTTTTGCACTTTACTCTTGTTGACCTATTTCTACGTCCTGACATTGTTGTATTTTCCAACAATTTTGATCACTGGTTTACCATTTTATTGCACTATTCATATACCTTGTTCCACATGTTTTTGCCTTTCTGCTGTGTTGACTCATTTAATGTTTGTTCAGTTCCTGTGGCCTATACTGTGTTTTTTTCTATACTGTGGTTTTTTTATATACTACTCCATTTGTCTCTTCCCTAATTATGTCTGACTTGGGTTTTCACTTCTATCCTACTTGTAATCAAGGTAAGCAAAGGTCTATTTGATCTATTTGAACTTCTGATGTAAATGCACAATTCATAATATCTACAGATACTGGGGCAAAAGTAGTGTAATATGTTCAGCCATTATGGTGTTAATGGGACTCATACGTTATTTCAGCTGGGTTAGAAAGAGGATAGCCTAAGTTTTTTTTTTTTTTCTTCTATTTCAAGTTTGCCCTGACCAGACCAGCATGCACCAAACCACAGTCTGGCCTAGTTTAGCAATGCTTGAAGCTGAAGTCTGTAAATGGCCGAGAGAAAAAAAAAGTTCAATACAACAAGTACAGAATAAAGGTAACAAATGCTTTTTTTAAAGATAAAATATTTTACTGGCATTTAAAACACACTATTTCATAATGCATAAGGCTATTACTGTGCTACTGTGAGGACAACAGGCTTAAAGTCATTAAGGTCCTTCAGATGTGCCTTTTTGGGAACCGGTGTTGTTGCAGTTGAATGTATTGCCCTGTTTGCCAATCATATTTCAATTACACTCTAAATTAGTCCGATCCCGAAAGACGAGCTTGACAAGAAGATACTATTGATGTTAGGTTTTATTCACCCAATCTACAATTTTACATCAACCAGACAATATTTACTGTCAATGAACCAAGCAGCGAGAGGGATGGCGTTCTGCAGAAGGCGTAACCAAAAACCGGTGGGAGATTGCGCAGAAATCCAAAGGAGGAACAATGCTCCAAGGTGTTTATCTTTGCTGAATGACCTAAAATCTAATTGTTCTCGGTTACCTCATGCTTCTAATGAGAATTAAACATTTGCTCTATATCTCACTTCTGGGCCAATCAGGGTTTGTCTCATTGTCGTTGCTATGTGACAGTCTTAGTCGAATTGTCCCCTCACCTCTGCTAACATTAAGGCGATTTCTTAGTTCTGCATTTTAATGTCTATATTCTGATATGACGTGTCTGACACTTTATTTGATCAGTGCATAGTTGTTCCAGGCCTGTGTTTTGTCCAAATAAGGGAATGATTCAGCCGTATTCTGTGATATTCTTCTGAACATGTGCAAGTGAGATTGTCTTGCCTCTTTTTTTTCTTACTGGTAACTAGGGTGTAGGCTTTTAATTTCCCTCACATCTAAGGGGGTTTCGAGGGGGTCCACAGTACATATAACAAAGACAATACAACACAAAAACAATACAACACATACATTCATACTAGCTATTGCATAAGAGAATCGGCAGTTGTAATAACGTAGGAATGATTTGGCTTTATCCATGATTGTGGTTTCTTTGTTTGAGGACCTGCGATATTGTAGGGTAATATAATTACATACACTTTTAATTACTTTTAATCACTATTATAGTAGTCTTGCAAAATGTATCTCTATTGCAACACTGTTGGAATGGTTGCGCCTCCTATATACAGCTCAGAGCCCACCATGAAAACCACAATGCCTCCTCTCATGTACAGACATAAATAAACGTGTGTGTGTGTGTGTGTGTGTGTGTTGGTGTGCGCATGCATGCATGCGTGTTTGTGTTTAGCCTTCTAAACTGTGGTCAGCCAAAGATCGCATGACATTGAAAAAAGTTGTGGGTGACACTGGTGTGAACATATTTGTCTTGCTCATGACATACCCCTTCTGTGATCTAAAGTGTTGCACGTTTAACTTACATTATAACATCCATTTTAGGCCAGTGCCTCTTTGGTTTTCAAACCGCAATTATCCATATAAAATACACTGGTCTGTGAGGAGCCATATAAATATAATAGTCTGAAAAGTTAGGCATTGTGATAATTTGTGAAACCCAATAATTCAGCACCAAGGACAGCTACCCCAAAGGGCTTGTTTGCCTCTCGCTGTAAATAGACCTGAAACTTTGTTCTCTGACTAAACTTCTCCTTCTGCCTTGGTGCTGGTGTGTGGTGGTTATGGGTTAAGCATCTGTGGTGAACACATTTGAAATGTGTCTCATGCAAGCCAGTTCATCTCTCACGCAGGCCTGTTCTCTCCACATCTAAATATGGTACAAACAGCTAGTGGTGTTGCAAGGACTGACCATGCCAGACCTCTCTAAATGTGTTCTATGTTTGTAAAGGGTGATATAAAAACATGTCAACATAGGCCCGTTGCATGTTGAGAAGGATGATGCATAGGTGTATTTGGGTTATCCTATATTGCTACATTCTGGGAGAGTTCAGTGAACGATCCTGGAACCACATATTTCACCAAAAGCCAATACTGTTCTACTCTGCTACCCTGACAAACAAAAAACATCTAGCAAATGTCCCACACTTTTCTGTGAACTTAAGATGGGTTGGAAGAATGCTCTGTAAATGTTCCAAGAATGGATAGGTTCTGGGAACCACAACTTTCCCCTGAAGTAAACATTATGAAACATTACATTACTTTCCAAAATGACTCCAAGTTTCGTTCTCCAAGTTAACACACTGTGTATTACTGCCCTCAGATATTACCAACCCTCTCAGTATTACCACACAATACATGAAAAGATAAGAATATCTTTATAGAAGGATGCTCTTTACACCATGGTTTCAAATAGTTTTTATTAGGTTTAAGACATTGTGAAATGGCATATTTAAATAAATACTGTACAATTAAAATACATAAATACAAACAGTTTACAAAAATGTGTATGAATGTGCATCAGTTGTGTACCCATTGTCCAATGACCAGGCATTTCTCATTTGTCAAAAAAAATCTCATTCCTTTGAAAGACATTATTTACAGGTTCAAAGGTACAGTATGGGCTTAAAATGGGAAATCTCTTTTGAAATCTTCAAAACAGGTACTTTAAAACAGGTCTTTAAAACAACTAAAAAAGGGAAAAAAATTCTGCTAGGAGGAATAAGGATTTATTTACTGCCCCTATGGGGTACAAACTCTATGCCTACAGCTGAAACAGTCACAGTCATGGTGATATTCACAGAGCCTCAGAGGAGGGCTATTCTTACTCATGTGATAGCTTCATCACATGGCTCTCACCATTCCTTAAACAGATACAGTACATTATCATCCATCACCCAATTTTCAGATACTGTATGATTTTGGCTCAGGTCAGTGGCATGTTCTTACATCAGTCATGTGCAGAGGCAACCACGTCATCATATCCCTCTTCATCATCTAGAAAAGAAGACAATGCTCATAGTCTAAAGAAAGGAGTCACCTTTTTTATTCATAAATGTGCCATGATGAAAAGATGACATCTCATTAATATGTCAAATCGCAGTTTCGGAGAGAACATTGCAAGTTTTTAGAACACCGCCGCCCGTCTCGTCACGGATCTTTGGTCTGTAGCCACCTATTGCTGTACCGTCGTAATGAAAAAAAAAAAGCTATAGGCCATCATTGGGAGGAAATGCACCCATACAACGAACTGTTTAATGTAAATTAGGCTACTTTCATATGTGTATGTGTGTGTTTGTGAGAGAGAGAGACAGAAAGAGAGAGAGAGAGAGAGAGAGAGAAAATACCAAGGTAAAGTGTATAAAATTCAAGTATCAGAGTATTGAGGAAAAGATGGCCTGGGGGAATGTTGCAGCAGGAGTGAGTACAGTAACTATAGTAGACATTGTCTACAATAGCTATTTCTCTAGAATAATATTCACTGCTTCTTTCTTTTCTCAGAGCACATTTCCCCTCTTTTAAAGGAATAGTTCACCTCTTTATGAAAATTGGTTATTCACCCCCTTACCTGGAGTTACATATTTAGGTAAGAGTATTTTGGTCTCAGTGCATGCGTTGTCCTAGTCTGGCAACCCCAATTTTACCTTTAGCTTAGCATAGGCGCTGGAAAGTAAAGTTGCCAAAGAGTTGCTATCTTGCAACATTACATTCCAGCGCCTATGCTACGCTAAAACTAAAAAATGGGGAAAATGGGGAGGCCATACTAGGAAAACGCAAGCACTGAGACCAAAATGTTTTTACCCATATATGTAACTCCAGGTAAGAGGGTGAATAACCAATTTTCATAAAGAGGTGAACTATTCCTTTAAGAGACATTGGGAACCACATCCTTATATCCATCCTCATTATCTAGAGAAAAAGACAGAAAATAGGATGGACTGGACTACACATAAACATGTTCCTTTTTTCTTTTTTGATAGTAGTACTGGTGTTTCTGCTACAGGGCCGGTTCTAGGCATAGACAAACTAGGCAATCGTCTAGGGCACCAAATAATAGGGGGGCATCAAAATACATTTATTGCTTTTTTTCTTCAGTTTTTCTAGAAAAGAGGGGGAAAAATTCAAACCTGGCCTAGGGCAGCAGAAAGGCTAGAACCGGCCCTGATCTGCTATGAAAAACAAATTTCTTTATATTTAAAAACACCAAAAATGTGAACCCAATCCTTAATCAGTCTACACGTCATGTTTATGGTCATCATTGTATTTTTATGTGTACCTTGTTGAAAGTCCTCAGATGGCTTGATGGTTTCATAGATATCTGAAGCATCTGTCTCAGATACTGTATAAATAATAATAACAAATCAATCTAGCAGTGCGTAGGAAGAAGATGGATTTGTTTAGATATGTCACAAATTGTGACACAATAATAACACACTGACCTTTCAGCAGTGGCATGTATAGTGGTGTGACAGTGCCGTATACATCTGTACATCCTGTGAAATGCAAATAACCGAAAATTATCAGAGGGACATTTAAGATGGTCTCATGGATATCATTTTGCAGTACTGACGTAATTACAGCAAAAACTCCAAAAGCTTATCATTACTGATGCAGTGCATTGATTTAGTCAGTAGAGGTCACTCATACTCTTCTGCAGAGGCATATAGTCTGACTCAGGCCCTTCTCTTCCTGTATGCTGGTCCTGCTTCAAGCTCTGATTGGTCCCCTGGTCTTGGACTGAACTCTGATTGGTGCTCTGCTGCTGCTGGTATCTAGAGAGGCACATACAAATCTGCCATGTGCTAAATGATTGATCCTGTATGACTGCTAAAGCTCATACATTTAAGCTGATTATTACTCACCTTGTTGTCCAGATTGAGCATGAGCCTGCAAACATTCATAAACAAATGTCACTAAACCACTGCCACAACTGTCTCAACCTTACAGCAATACTCTAATATGACTCTTAGTTGAAGAGACAATTGCCTTGTATAGTTATGCTGTCCCTATGATTTCAAAAACACAGGTTTTAGAACATTTTATGACACACAAGTATCATCAGGGTCTCTACACATGAACTCAAGCATCATCTTTCTGCCAATGTGAGATTGTTTGTTAACAGTGATGCAATTACAAAACTATTGTTGTTCTTACTAACAGATTTCAGCTCAATTTAGTACAAAATGTTACTTCATGATTCAGAGCCCTGGAGCAAGACTTTTAGACATCAATGTGCTCTTGTGCAATAAGTCATGCACACACCTACTCTTTCACCTTTATAGAAATAATTGCATAACACACTTCAGCTTTTAATATCAAGCGAGTATCAGCTAATAGAACTTGCTTGCTGCAAACATCTTATTATCTGTGTCTTTTATAATCATTTAAGATGAGAATGTGCATCAATTCATATTAACTCTCTTCAACTCACTCTCACTTACAGTACATTCAGAAAAGGCATCTGAGTTTGTATACCCTGCTTTTTGTCTCCTGTCTTGGATATCTTTGCTTTGGTTTTGTGAAATGCCTCTCTAGAGTCTAATTATCAGTGAAGATATTGTCTTATTTGTTTTACCTGTGAGACGTTTGGAGTAATGCAGGCAGAGGATGAAAAAGGAGAAACTAATTCCAACCACCAATCCCACTGCAAACATGATGAGGAAGCTAGACACTAGGAGAGAAAACAGATCGGTGTGTGTGTGTGTGTGTGTGTGTGTGTGTGTGTGTGTGTGTGTGTGTGTGTGTGTGTGTGTGGAGAGAGAGAGAGAGTGACAAAAACTGAGTAGGAGAAATACATGACATTACGTGTATTACCTTTCTCTTCTATTGTCTCGGTTTCCAGAGATGCTGTAGATTCAGTGCAACACAGACACACCAGGTTAGAGAACAGAGGATAATATATCATGACTGAACAAGGGAGATTATTTCTCCAGGATCACATCACCATCTACACACGTGATCTCAGTCAGGTTATTCATTTATTTATTATCACACTTACAATCAATCAACTTACTAATATCAAGTTGATTCAATGGATCCAATGTAATATAAATATATATTGGATGCACTCACTGTGCACTGTGATATTAACAGAATTACTCTGCTCTCCAGACTCAGACTGACACCAGTAATTCATGCAAGGAAGTGAACAAACCTGTAATCTTCACCTCAGCTGCATCACTATACTGTGTGTAAAAGGCAGAGTTTCTTCTCTGTGCTCTGCACCAGTACTGTCCTCCATCAGAGATTTTAACAGAACTGATGCTGTAGGAGTTTCCATCAGTCTGAGCCACGGGATCAGAGGTTTGTGTGTCTCTGTACCAGTAGAACACCAAACCAGAGGAAACACCCAACTCACATCTCAGAGTCACTGAGTCTCCTGTGAAGAGCTGGTGTCCTGGACTTAGTGTGAGTTTGGGTTTTGAGCCTGAAGAGGATGAAACAGAGCCACTGTTAGTCATCTAAACATGGTGAGACCTGGAGTATGGACTGCATACACAGAGAGAGAGAGAGAGAGAGAGAGAGAGAGAGAGAGAGAGAGAGAGAGAGGCGAGAGAGAGAGCACAATGATAGTCTACCCTTCACTTCAATGGTTGTTATGCTGCTGCATTTCTGATGATGTGGGTCTTTTACTCCTCTCCCCTTGACACCAGTACTTGCCAGCGTGTGATTCTGGAACATGACCTTTAGTGTAAATGTGTCTCCTTCAGAGACTGCTGTATTGTAACTGCTGTCTTTATACCACTTACATGTCCAGCCACTGTAAGACTCTAATCTCACACTTCAGAGTGACTGTCTCTCCAGTGAACACAGGACTCTGAGGTGTTACAGTCAGCATAGCTGCAGGTAGGGCTGCGAGAGTGAACAGTGAGATCTGTGCAATATACTAAACAGCAGTGTCATGTTGTATACACATTGTGTGTGAGCCAGTACAAAATCACAGAGATACATGCTTGATTGTATAAAACTACAGATTCTTTATGGGTGAAACTACAATGTCTATTCCATATTGTAATGTCAAGGATACCAGAGGAGAGGGTGACCATTTCAACTTCTGAAAAATAGTTACAGTTCCATTATCACTAACACTCTGGCATGAAACAGGTATCATTGCACAGCAGACAAAACAGAAAACACAATAGGCTACTAAAGAGACAATTCTCACTTGCAACAGTCAGAGTCACAACATCACTCCAATAAGAGATCTTTGAATTTTTTCTTCTGCTTCCTCCACACCTGTAGTCTCCACTCTGGTTCTCCTGCACGGTAGTGAAGTCTGTATTCATTCCTGTCACTCCAGCCTGTCTGTGGGTAAACCTGCTGCCCTCCTCTATACCAGCTGTATCTCCAGTCTGATGGGGACTCTCCCTGTATGCTGCAGGTGAGAGTGATGCTCTCTCCACTGAACACTGGAGTCCAGATTGGATTTAGGGTCAGAGTACAGCTTTGAGTCTCTCTGGGAAAAAGAAACAGAAACAAACAATAAATGGCTGTATATTTATCAAGAGTCATTTTGACCATGCTAGCACTCTTAGACCACAGCAAGTAACTGCGTGGTGTGTAGTGTTAACACCAAAAATGGCCACAATAAAATGTGACAATCATTACAGTCCAGGTAACTGTGTGATATGTCCTCATTAACTAGCCAAAGGCATACATAGCATATTTGGATGTATTATCATTATGGTTTGTCATCTTAACAAAAGAAAAGGCATATTTCACCTGCACCGTGTCCTGTGGAGAAAAACAAGCTCAACACTATAACACAGAGAAAGAAACAGATATTTATTCAGAGCAGAGCAGCAACCAGCACAAATCAAACCCTCTAGCCTACAATGTACTAAGTGATTCAATAATTCAAGTGAATCAAAAAAAACAATGGACAACACTGATAGCTCCATAACTGGCGAAATATTCCAATTAAAGCAATCAGTAATCAGCAATCAGCAATCAGTCTATACATAAGGAACTAGACAAAAATACTTTAACACAGATTCCCAAGTACAAACACATTAGTCTATAATGGTTTGCATCTTCAACAGACAAAGTAGAGTTACAAGCATACACCTTCCGGCACACACATTGCTGGAAGGTGTTACTTACAGAAAAGCAGGCCTAAAGGAGAGAGTCCCATGATGTGTGCTATCCGAGATCTTTGAATGTGTGAAATAAACTCACAGAACACAGTCCACCTCTACCACTGAGCACATGGGAGAAATGTAGCGCTAAAGAGAGAGGGAGGAGTGATGAGCATGAGAAAGTATTAGTGTGTTAGCGTGGGGAGGAGGGGTTCTGAGGTTTGGCTAAAAAACAGAGACTGAAAAACAAAGACTAGTGAACAGAACTAGCAAGAAACAGCAAAAGAATGTATCAATACATTATCAAGTTAATTCACTGTTTGTTTCACATTATACATTACATCAGAGCCATATCTCTATCTCTCATCTCTATGGCTCTGCATTACATGGCAAAGCAGTCAGCAATATGTTTTAGACAAAAATATTAAAATAACATCTCCCAATTGGCTATCACCCTTGAATATTTTCTTCCATAGTTGCTAAAACAAGGAAACATCACTATTGACATATTCAAATATAAATAATACGGGAGGTAGCAATAATGTTTGCATTGCTCTAGATATAAAGTAAGGCCTATAGAAAGTGTATGAGAGGTACCCTCTAGTTTACCTATTTATTTATATATATATTTTTATTTGATTATTTACTGCACCTCTGCTATATCTGTTCAGCTGAACATTATCAGGATCATTTTCAAGATAGTTTGAAAATGTACTGCAGGTCTGTTTGGAGTGCCGCAGGATATGCAGGAGCGCTACTAGAAATGATGGGCCCTATGACAGAAAGTGTTGATGTAAATAATTTGTACATGTACATGCGTAAGCATTTACTGCTGTGAATGAGGAAACAGTGAGTGACCATTTGAGAACTGCTATGTTCTTTTAAAAACCACAAGATGATAGATGTGTGAAGTCTTCTGATGTATGTGTTCTTTGCTCAGCATCTTGGTTTTTGCTCATATGGCTGGTGCATTTGAATTTCTACTAGCTTGTTGTATTAACACCACCAATGTTTGCATGAGCACTCAGGGCTCAGGGCCATGCATCAGAAGAGACAAATAAAAGCATAGAAAGATGCACTGCAGTTTTTTGGTAAAGATTTGTATTATCCGTATGGGTTGTCCATATTCTTTGAAATAAATATTTAAAGTCACTTGTGATAACATCATCTTAATGCCCCACTGTTTAGGACAGATAATTTACTGTACTGCTGTTACATGTTCACATTTGCTCTACAGAGGAAATGGTTGCTGAGCCTCCTACACAAAGCCTATAGCCTACAGAGGAAACCAGGCCAAAGCCACAAAGCCTCACCTCTTCATGCACATTGTAACCAAGACACAAACAAAACCTCACATACAAGCAGACAGGACAGAAGTCAAAAGATACTTCAGAAAAAGAGATGATAAACAGGTGACGAAGTGAATATAAAGAATGTTTTACGAAGTAGTAAAGCAAGTTTTCAAGATTTTTTTTATGTTTTGTAAAAAGCCCGCCTGTTAAGCAAACCAAAAATAAAATGGGGATTGTTTTGGGGTCACTGTGTTTTGTAGTTATTTTGTGACTATTGAATTTCCTTCACTATTTGGTTTGTGGCTCCATGGTCAACCCATACTGTACAATGGACAAATTGAGGCTTTACAGTACAGTAAGAAACACTGAATCTCATGGACACAGGTGTCAATTCAGCACCCTGGAGAGCTCCCACCCACAGTCATGTTGTGTTCAGCATGAACTCTGGGAATGTAAGCTTGAGCACTTGAAGTTAGGGTCCATTTCCTGGAGCACCTTTTACTGTGTTGCTTAAAACTTCCATCACACCCCGGGACACACAAAAAAATAAAACTAATTTTAGTCACCTGTGCTACGCACAGGACGGAGAAAACGGCATCCAATCATTTTGAGCGTCCCTCTCAAAATTATTGAATGACGATATGTTTATCAAACTAAACTGTCATAGTCCCACACTCCTGTCCCTGCTGCGCCAGACAGCTCTAATCCTGTTCACTGGACTTCGACGTGAAAGCTGAGGAAGCGTGTATTTTCATATTTAGACGGTACAAACGTTACTCTAGGATCTTGAACCCTACTTTTAAAGGTGGGGTATGTGATGCCGGTGGAACAAACATTACAGAAAAAACAACATCCAATCAATTTAAGCAACCAGTAAACCCACACCCCGCTGTCGTTTGTCCTGATTTTTATGTTTTTGTCATATAATAATACATTTCGTTGTACACTGATTTAGCTGTTCAGCAGTGCAAAAACTAGGCCTATTGTATTTTACATACACACTCCATGAAAGTGAAATCAGGCTTGTTGAAGGTGGGTGTCAGATTTGCTTGCACTACAGACAGGAAGTGGGTGTTTTACTCTCTTTCGTTGTTGTTCTTTTGTTCCTCGGAAGACTTTTTGACCTTCCACAGTATCTCTGCCACTAGTTACATTTAGAGATTTTATATATTGGAATTGTCAATGCCAGGGTTCCTTTCCTTTTTGTGTCTGTGCAGTGCATAAATTGACATGATGCTCAAATTGCAAAGTCTACTTTTCTGTAAGTACTGTGTCAGTTTCTGTTTCATTTTTATGAAGGTATAGTATTATTGTTCGGTAATAGTTTAGTCATATAACTGCAAATTCTACATGTAAACACTCAAGTCATGTGTAAAAGTAATGTGAATTACATTTCAATTCTTATTGTGTATGTGTCAAAAATGTGTAACCGAACTGTAAATTTGAAGTTGTATATACAGTATTTTCTCTACTAATGTAAACACAAAATGCGGTTACAGGTTCTCAAATCCCATGCTATGCTTCACAACTTTAGAGACAGCATTGCTTGACAGTGCAGTTGTAGAACTAAGAGCATGCACAGAATTTCTATTTTTGTAAACCCTAATGCATTTGGAGTTGCACATCTGTGAAATATTTCTTCACAAATAAAATGAAATAGATTACAATGATCATTCAATAAAAGTACATCAATACAACTGCTTGAAGGAGTCTCTCAGCTATTGATTTCTTGATAAATACTATAGTTTTGACAACCTTGACAAAGGCCACAGTGCCGAAACGTTGGTCAAATAAAGAAGATAAAGACTTGAGTGTGGGCTATCTTCTTCGTTCTCAGATACTTTAGTTTTGAACCAACAGGTGATTCAAATGAATCAAAAGTGATTTCTATGCGCAGAATCCTGCATGGTGTAGCCTATGTAGGGAAAACTTGATTTTGTGACTTTCGGGACAATAATACCTTCATACATTTCTGTGTTACAGATATAGAAAGACTGTAAGTAGTGATTTATTATACATCCATTTCTACTCAATGTCAATGTCTTCCTTTTTTTCAGACTTGGGTTTTCTCTTCGACTCCACTTGCACTCAATGTGAGGAAAATAACCAGTCATGATAAATGAACCTCTGAAATACATACAGTAAATGTATGATTAAAAAGAGACATTAGAATTTGATTGCCGTGTGACTTTCAAATTGGTTACAGGAAGGAGGGCACTAGACTCTAACTTTACCAGCATACACTTAACCACTGGCCTTATTTGTTTAAATTGTGTTGGTCTGCATCTCACATGCAACATGGACAGTGGTAGGGTAAACATAGAGACAGGAAGTGGGTTCTAAAACTGAACTGTCGCAGAGCTCCTGTTCAGGACGGAAATGTGCCATCATTTTGCAAGGCTTGAAACACAGTTTTTCAAATGCACAACAGTGCATATACGAAACAAATGCAATCAAATTTTACAATCTTTCAAAATGGTACTCGAAATTAATTCAGGTTCTTCCTGGATGAATTACAATATATACAATATTGATTGATTACAAAAGTAATAAGGCATCAGACAGGTTGATGATTTTCAGGGGCTTTTTTGTTATTATCTGTCGTATGCTATGCTCACTTTCCACAGTTCTGCCACCACAAGCCATGTTGACCATCCAGCCACAGAATCCTGTTTTCACAGGAGAGACGGTCACATTCACCTGTCTGGTGAAGAGATACATTGGCTGGAGATACAAATGGTTCAAGAAGACAACCAGAGTAGAGTTGCTGCCCACAGGAAGGTACAGTAAACATGGGCATATTTTCACCATCAGGGGCGCTGCTATGGAGGACAGCGCCCTCTACTGGTGTCAGGGAGAGAGCAAAGAAGGATACAGGCAGTCACATATCAGTAATGCTGGTCATCTAGCAGTGACTGGTGAGTGTATAGAAATTTGCATTGTCACAATATTTTTGCTTCAGGTGATGCTTCAGGTATGCACAGTGTTCTAGACAATGATGAAAACAAATGGTAATAATAACATGACAAATGATTAATTGAAATATAATAAAATGATTAAATATATATTATAGAGAAAGGAAACATTTGCTGTCATAAATATCTACTATTTCAAATTGCTAACCGATCAGTCTGTTAATTTAACATGCATTACAATTGCAGCCCTACCCAGAGCTACAATGACTATAACACCCCAGAGTCCTGTGTTCACTGGAGAGACAGTCACTCTGAAGTGTGTGATAGAGTCTCACAGTGGCTGGACATATAAGTGGTATAAAGGGTCCAGCACCAATCCAGAGTTTGAGTCTGGGGAAAACTCATTCATCATCAGTGGGTTGAAGGAGACTCATGCAGGACACTACTGGTGTAAGGGAGCATGGAGCTACAGACCTCTGTCTACACACAGCAGTAATACCATTCAGCTGAATGTGCAAGGTGAATAAACCAACTGATTCAGTGTATCAATCAATACACTAATCAATCCATCAATTCTCCTTATAATTTACATTATGTGGCTCACACCAGCAGTTACTAATCTTGTTTTACATACACATAATAATAAGAGAACTTGGGCCGCTGGGCCATTCTATGTCAATCAACCTAATGTACATAGGCTACACTGGACTCTGAAATTCTGGAGAAAAAATCAGGTGATAAACCTGAAAATACTGTGTGCATTTAAGGCCATTTCCACAGCGGTAATGCTCCGCTTCAACCCTCTCTGGTAATAACGAGAAGGGATATTTTAGGCCTACGTTCTCGCAGAATCTTGCTGGAAATGTTTCCGTTAGAAAACAGTTACATGGCAAACCAGATGAATGTGAGATTTCAGCATAATTTCTGGCTGTCTGAATATTCCCTCTAGAATTGACCTGTCACATTTCACATTTCACACATTTCACATTTCTCTCCCTCTTTGGGCAGCCCTACCAGCATCTAGTGCTGTTCTAAAGCATCCACAAAGTCTATTTTACACCGGAAATACAGTGTCTCTGGAGTGTAATATAGCTGAATACACAGACTGGGGCTGCTACAACTGGTACAGAGACTACAGCCTCCTTTCCAGTATGACCAGTAAGGAAATTACCGTCACTCTTCCTGACCAGCCTGGGCATTACCAGTATATGTGTGAGGGACAGAGGAGCAGCAGGCCAAAGAAATCTCAAGTCAGCACCGCCACAAGTGTCAATACATTGGGTGAGTAAATAAGGACTATGAACAGAGGTGGAAAATCTTTAATTTTTATATTTTTAGCCGCGGCTGATATGTGTTTGCAAATGGACCTAGCTACTATATATTTGTTCTAAAAACTACAAAAACAGAAGGTTTGAAACACCTACAGTATGGTGATGCATTTGGTGGTACACGTTTTGTTTTAAACAAATAAAGATAAGACAGCACTTTATACATTCTGTGGGAAATTCTAAATGCAAATATCTGTAATGGGTAAATCATGTTCAAATCAAAATGTTTTAAAGTCTCTCTCATGCTTCATGTGTGTCTCCATAACTGTTCCTATAGCACAGACAGATCAGCCACAGAGCCAAATGATCCCGACCTCACAACCCAGCACTAATGTCACTCAAGATGACTCCCCATGTAAGTCTGTTATCTATCAGATGGAGACCTCAAAAGAGGAATTACAGTTATTAAAAGAAAAGTTTGATTTTTTGAGAAAAGTTTGTTAAAGTTCAAGTGCTCCCTTATTGATGTGTGTCTCTGTGCTATATATCAGATGGTCACACTTAAATCTTTGTGTGTTTTTTCTAGCTTCTACTCTCTCTATATCCCGGTTGGTTTGTTCTCTGCTGGTGGTGTCTCCATACCTGGTTGTGTCTGTGTTGATTGGGCTTAAATGCCGCAGACATCGAAAGGAGACCTTCAAACAAACTCACAGAAAACATGGAAAAATGAAGTCATCCCAACAGAGCAGGAGAGACTGAAATGGACCTTTTTTCTTTTCTTTTTTTTTTGCTTAGGTTCCACAGTTGAATATGAACTAATGCAAAGATACAAAGACTGTCTATTTCTGAAACATTGTCTTTATAACAAAGCACAAGTCACAAGACCTATCACTCAGCTATTTCCAGTACGGTATAATCTACCTTTATTCCAAGCACATCTGATCAAAACACATTAAAGTGGGTTTCAATTTAACTTACGTAACTTAGCAACAATTATTTTATAGAGATATGCAATCATTTGGGGAAATCCCAATATGTTCCAAGTAAAATAGTGCAAGCTGATCTCATGGTAGTTTGTTTTCCTTCATTATTACGCCATATATATAACTATATG